>JBAMAX010000952.1:0-59272 GCA_037043745.1 Chymomyza amoena | reverse complement strand
GGATAGCATTTTCAAATTTCTATCAAAAACCCTTTTGGATTTCGCTTGTAACAAGCAGTATGCAGGATTGGCAGTTGGATCCGCTGCCATGATTGCGTACTGCATCTATTTTGATCGCCAGCGTTTGGCTGATCCCGAGTATAAAAAGAAAGTGCACGAGCGGCGTAGAAGGGCTGCCTTGGCAGAGGAGGCCAAACGTGGATCGGTGTGCGAGACGACGTCCTACTCGCCCCCCGAAGAAGAAGACTTATCGTGGATCTTAGATCCACCGTACCTGGTCCACTGGTAGAGTGGCGTTGTCTGGCATGCGATCAACCTACCCACCTGTTGTACACAGTTCCATTTGGAAGTCTCTCGGTCTTTCAGTCACGACGGAGTAGAAGTTACCCAAAATTTAATGTTCAAAATTTCAAGTTTATCAAGTTAATTACGAGACCTTAAAACACATTTGTTATACCCAAAAACATTGCGAAACATGGATCCATGGGCAATGTATTCATGTTCAATTCTAATTAATACACACATACCCGAATCCTTGCCTTTGCTATGAGTTTTAGCGAAATTGAGAAGTGCCAATCTCCAAAATGGAATTCTCATGAGTCATTGGATCAATTGTATCTTTCACCTTCAAAAAATTAACATGAACGGTAAGTATTATAAACTCTGGTATCAAAAACAAGTTTTAAGGCAATCATTAATTTCTTAGATATCGTCACCAACATCATGGAGAATACGATGATTTTGAATTTTACAGCTCCAGAGTAATCGGCAATTGTGCTAAAGTCGCAATAATTTACTATCTTCAGGCTTAGTCCTTTTAGATGTCTGTTCAACTAAGCACTTGCCTGAAACTATGGCATCAGTGCTATCGGAAAACTTAAAAAATAGGTCGCATCACTATCTTCATAATCTTTTTTAGATATCTCCATAAGCACTGAATACTATATATAATATTAACTTAAGAAAGCCACTGAAAATATTTTAATCTTAAATCGCTTAGAGTCCTGCTCAGGAACTCGATATTTTGCCGGAATCTTATGGATACCGTTTTCCTCGTCGTGGAAAACGTAAGATTTCCGTATTCGCCAAGACAAAAATTTGTCATTATTTTACTGAGGACAAGGAAGCTAAGCATATGAAAGATTTAATGCCAATGTAAGAAGAACAATAGTAGCAAGAATCTTACGTTACTAGAGTTATTGGAAAGTCGTGATCAAGTCGCAAAGAGCACCCGAAAAATTTTTTCTGAAACTTCTGGTTAGTATTCCTCGCCATGAAAACATCTTTAAAGAAATCACTATCTTCAAGCATTATCTTTTTTAGATATCTAAATAACCATTAGAGACTATGTCTAGAATATTAGTTTAAGGGAGCCATCGCACAATCTTGTTATTCTTCATAAACATAATATTCTGCCGGAATATCGTCATGGAGAACGTAAGATTTCCGTATTCGCCAACATAAAAATTGGTAATTTTTTGTAAGTATAATAATTTCTAATACCAAAAGTATGTTTTGAAGCAATCGTTAATTTTTTAGATATCACCATGAAGTGTCTCCAACATCATAAAGATTCAAATGAGAGTAAGAAGAACCTTTTAAAAATAATTGTTTCAAATACTTATGGTTAGTATTCCTGGCCATGGAAACATCTTAAAAAAATTAACTACATATCTTCTGTCGTAATCTTTCTTAGATATCTCCATAAGCACTCGTCATTATGTCTCGGTATTCTTCAATCGCTTAGTCCTGTTCAGGAACACATTCTTTGCCGGAATCTTATGGACACCATTCCTCATCGTGGATAACGTAAGATTTCCGTATTCGCCAACGTAAAAATTGCTTATTATTTATCGAGAACATGGAAGCCAAGCATATCCGTTTATGAAGCAGAATTAAAGATTCAATTCCAATGAAAGAAGACCTTGAAGAATCGTAAAATAAAACTCAAGGCAAAGAAAAGCTAGGGAACCGTTTTTGAATATTTTGCATCGATTCGCTATATTTTTAAGACACAAACAAGGAAATGGTACCATTTCCTCTAAAAGTCTTTTAATTTTTAACACCCAATTCCTTGCAAAATTATTTTGTTTAATTTATTGGTCGCATGCCAATAAAGTGTTGATTAAAAAAAAAATACGTCTAAGAATTATTTATGACTATTTCCCCAACTCTTAATTTCTCTGTTTTGTAGTTTGCATTTATTCTCGCCTTCGTCTTTTAGACGTATCGTTATCTTTTCAGCTTAAATAGGTAACATTATCCTTCCAGTGTTAAAAAACTTGGAAAGTTCTGTAATGAAATATATTTAAAGTTTTTTGTATATGAGGGACATAAGAGAAACAGATACGCTTTTTTATTAACGCTATAATAAGTTAAAGCTATATGTGCGCACCAGATCCACCTACACATAGATAGAGTACGAACCGAAAAGTTGGGTTATCCTAGCTTCCATAGGGCTGAAGTTCTAGGCGTTCAGACGTACCAATTATTTAAGCTATAGGCTATACCTTATAGTTTATATCCAATATTAACTTATAGCCGATATTTGCGAGACCTTACCTAAAAAAGGGGTAAGAATCTAAAAGTTTGGTTATCATAGCTTCTATAGCGCACAAGTTCTAGGCGCTCAGATGCACCAATGGTTTAGTAGAAGTAGAGAAGGCTAAAGCTGTAGGGTAAATATTTATGAACCAGATCCGCCTGCACCTAAAAAGAGAAAGAGTCTAAAATTTTGGTTAACCTAGCTTTTATAGGGCTCTAGTTCCAGGCGTTCAGATGCACGAATGATTTAACAGAAGATGGAAGAGAACTCTCAGTTACCTATATCACTTGGTTATATACTTCAGCATTATCTTTTTATACCCTTTAATCCAAGGTCTAGTTAGGAATCATAGTTTCTGCTGCCAAACAGAAAATAATTTTTACGAATGTTTAGGAAAAACTTTCTTACTCAAAACAGATGCTACTGTAAATAAATATTTACCCGCTTACTATCATATCATATCTTATCATATCATATCATATTCGTATACGAATGCATTTTATTTATGTTATCATTTTTATGTTCTCTTTTTCCGCTCAGCTGTGGCGCTCTTAACTCGTTGCAGAAATTTGTCGCTCTTGAAAATGAACGAATTTTGAACCATAAATTTTATGCAATTTTTGCTATAAACAAATTTGTTTTGGGTTCGTGACTGTGCTTGTATAGTAGTATTAGTAGTAGCTAAAGCTTATGTACTAAGCCATATATGTACTATGTACATGATATGAAATTGTTTTTGTATATAGGAGCAGCAGCATTCGATATGGCTGCCGACAAATTGATACTTAATAATGCATTTATTGGCTAAAATGTATCTTCTTGAATTACCATTTTTGACAGATTTGAATTTTTCGTGTTTTGTTGTTTTGACAGCCACAACAAAAACACCACACACACACATACACACTCAGCTATACATAGCATATACTATATACATATATATGGAAAATATCAATTAAATATTTTGGCCAAATACAAAATTTGGCACAAATTCACTTAACAATAAAATGCATTTTGAGGTTTCACCTTTTGCTGTTTGTTTCTAACCGAAATGAGTTAAGTATTATACTAAGTAGAGAGATTGGGTTCCATGATGACGCACACGACGCGTCGGGTGGGTCGTGGGTGGCTCGTGAGTGGGTCGTGCGGGCTGTTCGTGAGTGGTACTGGTAGTTGGCTTTGCGGTTTTGCCACAACACAGAGCCGATAAACGTGAATTGCACTTGAAACTTAATTACGAGCCTGTATGGCTGACTATTTGGTCGGTTCGTTGGTTCGTTGATTCGTCGACGGTTGATTCGATGCTTGGTTGAATGCTTCTTTGGCAAGTTCATAGTAATATGCAAATTCAGATACAAATTTTGAATTCAAATGCTTACCTGCCAAAACCAAAAGCATTGCCAATAACAACAACAACAACAACAAGAACTGCAACAAGAACTTGGCCAAGTTGATATTCAGAAATTTCCGACCATTAAATACGCTCTACTTAGTTATGTAATTAATATGAACTAGTAATAAGTTCGTTCATAAGTGCCAAGTTTGGTATCATCTTTTGGTTTAGTTTTGAACTTTTCTAAGTTTCTGTACCTTAAAAGTAATTATATATGTCTGACATATGATATTCGCTCTGATATATTGAAAAAGTTATTTCCTTATTGAAATTTCGATATGAGCTGACATATGATATTCGCTGGGATATATTAAAAAAGTTATTTGAAATTTGAAATTTCGATATGAGCTATTTGTGTTTAGTTTTTAAAGTGATTTGAGTTGCATTCATTTCATAAGTGCAGATGTTCATTTTGAGGGGAAAAAATAGGAAAAATCGGAAACTAATAATAAGTTCGTTCATAAGTGCCAAGCTTGGTATCATCTTTTGGATGAGTTTTGAACTTTTCTAAGTTTCTGTACCTCAAAAGTAATTATATATGTCTGACATATGATATTCGCTGGGATATATTGAAAAAGTTATTTCATATTTGAAATTTCGATATAAGCTATTTGTGAATAGTTTTTGAAGTGATTTGAGTTGCATTTATTTCATATGTGCAAATGTTCATTTTGACGTAGCGTTATTTTTATGCAATAAAATTGGAAAAAAAAAATTAGGAAAAATCTGAAACTTAGATTGAGCAATAAATCACAATTATTAGTCCTCAATTTCAGATAGCAGCCATAGAAAAATTGAAACTGCTCTCTCTGGTTCAGAGAGATACGAATAACGTATCTGCGTGACCTTCTAATTGTTAAATCATGACCGGCTCTAAAGGTTTGATTAGGTTGTAGAGGCAGCTCAGATAGTGACTGAGATTACCCAGAGACCATGAGATCCATTGTGTTGCCTAATTAAAAGAAGGGAAGGAAAGGACTTGAAGAACGGGAGGGATTGAGGAGACGGAACGAAAACTGTAGGACATCCTTAATCGCCGAAGTCTCTCAGGTTGCAGAACCATTTTGAGGATTCTACGAAAGCAGCTAGCTCCTCTATGGGCACATAGGCTAGTTGGAGCAAAGAAAGTCCCTCTTATGTCTTCTTTATTTTATTACTAAAATGCCTTTTTATCCATGATCGAGTCAAAAATGAGTTGAATAAAATAAAATAAAGTCAGAAATCTTCACTTGCTAAGTCAGTTGAATGCATTGTTGCCCCATCTCTCGTAGTACCAAAGCCTTAAGAGATGGTGGAATAAGGAGACTTGACTCATAATACTTCCTTTAAAATGAAGTTGACCTAAATATCACGCTTACGGTAAAAGCACTGGCTTTACGGTGAATTTGGAAAGGTAAGGTTAGGTTAGGTTGTGTAGGCAGCTCAGATAGTGACTGAAATCACCCAGAGACCATGAGATCCATTGTGATGCCTAATTCAAAGAAGTGGAGGAAATGAGTTAAAGAAAGGGAGGGATTGTGAAGCAGGATCAAAAACTGTTGGACATTCCTAATCGCCGAAGTCTCTCATGTTGCACAACCATTTTGAGGATTCGACGAAAGGAGGCAGATCCGCTATGGGCACATAGGCCAGACTACCCAGATCCTCAAAGAATGGTTTACCCAGAAACTGGGTTCGTCTCTTTCTCATCTCTACAGCTGCGGCAGAATTTGTGATGGGGAACGTGCAACCTCTCAGCCATATTGCCCATGGGACAGTACCCAGTTACAACGACTACAACCATTTTAGTCCTGTTTTTATGGAAGCGTTGGAGTTCAAATGTTCGCTTTGGATCATATCTTGACCATAGTGCCCGGGAGATGCGACAACCGGAGACTATGTCCCATTCTCTTTTCTGGAATACGACGTCCTGTAATGGTCTTTTTATGGCCGTAGCCGCAAGGTTAGCTGCCAGCACTGAGCCATTCCTGGCGCACTCGTTCGTCGCCTCGTTACCAGGGACATTTGAGTAACACGAAACCCAGCAGGGGTTTATTGAGTGGTGATGAATACTGTTAAGCGCCAGCATTGTTTTATGGATTAGTTTACTCTTTATGGTATGCGATAACAGAGCAGCCTGACTATCGACAAGAATTATAATGTTTCTTGGACTTCCGTCCAAGGTGTCAATAAGTCTAGCCGCTTGCCAGACTGCATATATCTCCGCTACACCAGTTGAGGAGGTGGAATGAAAGCTTTGATGAAAGCTCTTCAGAGAAGATGCCTGCTCCTGTGCCCTCAATCATCTACGCACCATCAGTATAGATGGCTCGTTTCTTTTTAAAGGGAATTCCTTGCATTCATCTTCCCTCATAATGACTGCATGACCATAATGCGGCTCTAAAAGTATTCCAAGATTTTAAAATAATGGTTAAAATAAAATATTTCTCTATTTCAAAAATATATCCGAACCTCAGTTTCGAAATGGAGTGATCTATAAGTTACTTCCGTCGTAACTCCAGGACTCAGTTTGAAGAAAAGTGAATTAGGGAGGTATAACTAAGGTATTGAAAATTTTTCCATGTTCCAAAAATATTTCCCAACTTTAATTTCGAGATGGAGTGATCTGTAACTTAAACCCGTCATGGCTCCGGGACTTAGTTTGAAGAAAAATTAATTAAGAAATAGAGCAGAGAGGTTCAACTAAGATGTTTAAAATAAAATAAAAATATTTTCGAACCTCAGTTTCGAGATGGAGTGTTCTGTAAGTTACTCACGTCTTGACTCCAGGACTCATTTTGAAGAAAAATGAAACTAAGAAATGAAGCAAAGAGGTTCAACTAAGATGATTAAAAAATATATTTCCGAACCTCAGTTTCGATATGGAGTGATCTGTAAGTTACTCCCATCGTGACTTCAGGACTCAGTTTGAAGAAAAATTAAACTAAGAAATGAATCAAAGAGGTTCAACTAAGATGTTTAAAAAAATATATTTCCGAACCTCAATTTCGAGATGGAGTGATCTGTAACTTAAACCCGTCATGACTCCGGGACTTTGTTTGAAAAAAAATTAATTAAGAAATAGAGTAGAAAGGTTCAACTAAGATGCTTAAAATAAAATAAAAATATTTTCGAACCTCAGTTTCGAGACGAGTGATCTTTATGTTACTCCCGTCTTGACTCCAGGATTCATTTTGAAGAAAAATGAAACTAAGAAATGAAGCAAAGAGGTTCAACTAAGATGATTAAAAAAATATATTTCCGAACCTCAGTTTCGATATGGAGTGATCTGTAAGTTACTCCCATCGTGACTTCAGGACTCAGTTTGAAGAAAAATTAAACTAAGAAATGAATCAAAGAGGTTCAACTAAGATGTTTAAAAAAATATGTTTCCGAACCTCAATTTCGAGATGGAGTGATCTGATAGTTACTGCTATCGTGACTCCGTGACTCGCTTTGAAGAAAAATGTGTATGGTCTCTTTCTTTTATGTAGCTACCCAACTTTTCGAAGAGATCTATCTAGCTTTGATTATTTTAAGGTATCAGGACTCCTTTTGAAGAAAAATGAAGCTATGAAATGTAGCAGAGATGTTCAACTAGGATGGTTAAAAAAATATTTTTGAACATCAGTTTGGAGGTAGGGGGATCTGTAAGTTACTCCCGTCGTGACTCCAGGACTAGGTTTGGCGAAAAACAGATCTTAAAAGTTCTCTTTTATGTGTCTACCCAACGGGTCACTTTTCGAAGAGCTCTATCTAGCTTTGATTATTTTAAGGTATGCACTCAGCCGCACTCATGGAAATCGAAAACCCACAAAAGATTCGAATTACCAAAGTAGCCTGCCTAATCATATGCCATATAATACGTATATGGATGGATAAGCGGCTGGTTAAGTGCATCGCGTGTGTACGACATTGCGTATGCGTAATATCAATGAATGCCCAAAATTGAATGTGTCTATAATGCTCTGCTTTTGAAATGTTATTTGTTGTTGTTGTTGTTGTTGCTTTGACGATTCCTGCTCCTGTTGCTCTGCTCCTGCTGCTCCTGCTCCTTCATCATCATCTCACACTGTTGCAATGTTGTTAAGTAAATTCTAAACATAACTGAGTATCTGTGTGCATGACGTTTGTAACTGTATATCTGTCTGTATCTATGCATCTATAATTGTGAGTGTGTGTGAGTGTTTGAGTGTATCTGTGTGTGAGTGTGTGTGTGTGTGTGTGGCCAGTCACTTATGTAATTAAGTGTCTTGTTAAAACGGAAATGGAATTTGGTTTTGCTTTTAATTTACATTAATTGCAGATGCATTTATAGCACACTGACCACTCAGGCACTCTGCACTAATATTACTTGTAGGTATTTATTGTAATTATGCAGCTACTATATCTACACACATACATCTACATCATATATGTACTTATGTACATACCTCTATATACCTACATATTACTACAGCATACGCTAGTAGCATTTACTAGGCCGTTATTTAATATTTATACAACTGTAATGTAAACTTGGTAGTCAGTACTAGAAAGCAGCGAGGGCAGGCTGAGCAGTAAGTCATATATCTTTAGACTCCCAAACCACCAGACCTATTTTACTATTACGGTAGTGTTTATGGGCATCGTGTGGAAGGTTCTTAGCATAGTTTGAACATTGTCCGATAGGTGGCGCTCTTCAAAAATTACCAAAATATAGAAATACATGAATTTCAATATAAAACGAAGAAAAGAGAATATTCGTTTGTACATAATTGTTTATCGATCCATCCATGGCTATTTTAAGCCCTTACTACTTGAAACGGTAAGGTCATACTACGTATACTTAATTTTTTAGATTAATTAATGTTAATATCTTACGTGTTACGGGTGTTCTCATGAACGCATTGAAGAATTTCAAATATGATTTTGGTGTGTGTTAGAAGTTGTCAATACGGAGGTTTTAAGCCTATTGCAATGTAATTGTGTGTATTGGTTCGTGAGATATACGTATTTTTGTGAATATCGTCAATGTAGCATAGTGGAAAATTTGTTCAACGTCGGGTATTGGACATTAAGTGCAGACAGAAGCTTAATCGCAAAGGGGTTGAAATGTAGTTTCTGTGGGGCATGAATTAATTATAGATGCGACCTCTCTTAAGATTACTTAAGTTCGTCCATACGGCTTATAGAGAGTCTTCATGACTAATCAACTAATCCAAAAGTCTTATGATTGTCTAGATAGAGTAGAGAGTCTTACGATGTTTATACACTTTAAGAGTATTCAAAAAGTTTGGGCAGGACGACGTCTGCCGGGCCCACTAGTTGTTTGATAAAGAAGAGTATTTCTTATATTTCTTTGGTGTTTCAAATAACTCAATTTTCTTTCTCAGCATTATGTACAACTCTATGTATGTATATCTCTTGTCGAGAAAAGTGTAAGCGAAATCAGAATTTCCTAAAATTGAAGGATGATCCATCTGGCAGTTGGATGTAATAAATCATGATGACTTTTAAAAAGACTAGATCGGAATTAATTATTATACCCTGTACCGTATGGTACAAAGGGTATATTAAGTTTGTGCAAGCCGAAAATGTATGTAACATATAGAAGGAGTCGTCGGAGACACCCCAAAGTTACCTAAAATATGATCAGGGTGAATAGAGAAGTCGATATACCCATGTCCGTCCGTCTGTCCGTTTGAACGCCTAGATCTCAGAGATGGTAAGAGCTAGAGTAACCAAACTTTCACATTAGATCCCATAATCCATAGGAGACAAGTTTATTTTATTTTTTTTATATTGGGGATAAATTATATAGCTCCCATATGGGTGTTTGAGACGACCTCGACAAAAAAAAAAATTGTTTTAGATGGATAATTCGTTCGTTGATAAAGATATCGTAACCAAATTGGGTATTTGAAAGTTTTTTTTGGTTCCCAGGTTCCCCCTGTACCAAATTTCATAAAAATCGGTTGACTATATCATATAGCTCCCATAGGACCGATCGGCCAAAATAACTTTTTTAAAGAAAAATTCGCTATATTTCGTTTTTTAATAAAGATATCCTAACCAGATTTGGCGTTTGGAAATTTTTTAGAGCACTTAAGCAATGCGCCAAATTAGAACAAAATCGGTTGACTATATCATATACCTCCCATAGGAACGATTGGTCAAAAAAAAAAAAATTGTTTGGCTAAAAAATTCTTCTATTTTTGGTTTTTTTGTGAAGGAACCGGATTTTATTGCAAGCTAGTGGTACAGCGTATCCTAAAGTCGTCCGCGCCCGACTTTACGTACGCCATTTTTTTGTTTTACAGAAATAGTAATATATGGTATATATATTATATTTTAATTTCATTACGTCACTCTATAATTGGGCAAAATATTTATAAAAGGGGACAAAAAGAAAACTGAATTTTATGGAAAACGTCTAATTTGGATGATTTTGATGGTATTTAACACGAATTCCAATACCTACGGTATATTTTAACATATATTCACAACGAATCGGTAGCCGAAAACCCTTCATAATATAGTCTGATATTAACGTTATGTGGAAGAATCTTACGTGTGATACTTCTGGTCACGTATATGCACAAGAATATATTAAATTACATGAGCTACGATTTCGTACCATATCCGAAGGATCTACCTGCCGCAACAGGATATATCGCCTGCTAAGGCTTTAAACCATGGATGCAATATATTGCCTTTATGGAGTGGCCGACGACAAGCTCGACACAGAATCGAATTAAAAATATCTTCTGATGTCATTTTTGTTATCACAACTAAATACGACTATTAAGAATACCTAAAAACTGTTCTTGAAGTGGATCCAGCCCAAATTTCAAAATTTTGAAAAAAATTATTTACATGATTTACAAGAGAATTTTGATTTTTTTTTACAAAATTTTTCGGCTTTTCAGATCGGATTATAAAAATTTAACTTTATTTAGTAACAAATAGCGTAAATTTTTTTTTAATTCAAAAAATTTTATTTTCATTTTGTATACTAAAAAGGCTATCCTTAAAAACACTTTAGAACGTAAAAAAAAATTAAGAAAAAAGTCCTACGGTACATGATGCAATGATTTTACAAGGTGATACAAAAAGTGCGTTGAAATTAAAACATTTAATAAAAATTATTTTAAAATAGTTTGTTGAGCATTGTTTGTTAACATTTTTATATTTTTCTACAGACTAAATCAACTTTTTTTAATACAGATTTTAAAAAAAACATTAAAAAATTTTCGTTTTATTTTTTATCCATGGAAGTTCTTCTATGAATTGACATAATTAATTAAATACATAACCGCGTAGTTTACTATTTTTCGCAATACCATGTTAAGATTTATCTATTTAATAATTATATTTTGTTTTAATTAATATTCCAAATCAAATATTTTAAGTCCAAGAACATTAAAAAGTTGCAGTCTTATTAATAATTTGCTTAAATCAGTTATGAATTATTATGCATCATTTTGCATCAAATACCGATTACACAGGTCAACATGGTTCAGTTGTTGGAAAGCTAAGAGTCATTTCCGAAGTAATTTGGTGCGTAGAATCCGAATCCGGCTTCAGAACTGGCCCATCACGTCAGGATTTTGAGATATTAGAGGTTATGTACCCAAAAAATGGCGTTTTTTCCTACATTTGAGGTTTTGTACAGGGCGCAAAAATTTTTGCGGTCTTTCTCTCCAATTACATCATTTAGTACAACTCTTACCCTTTAATTTAAGGGTTCAAGAGATCAACTACGATTTTTTTACGCAAAGTTATGGCTTTCGAAGTTACGAGATATATCCCTTCGACGTCTTTAGCATTTCACAGGTCTACAAATACAGGGGTCATGTGAGTTGTTGGAAAGCTAAGGGTTATTTCCGAAGTAACTTGGTGCGTAGAATCCGAATCCGGCATCAGAACTGGCCCACCACGTCAGGATTTTGAGATATTTGAGGTTATGTACCCAAAAAAAACATAACCTCAAATATCTTAAAATCTGACGTGATGTGCAGTTCTGACACCGGATTTGGATTCTACGCACAAATTACTTCGGAAATGACTCTTAGCTTTCCAGCAACTGAACCATGTTGACCTGTGTTATCTCAAAGGCTTATTGCAAATGCTAATGACGTCGAAGGGCTATATCTCGTAACTTCGAAAAGCCATAACTTTGCGAAAAAAAAATCATAGTTGATCTCTTGAACCCTTAAATTAAAGGGTAAGAGTTGTACCTAAATGATGTAACTGGAGAGAAAGACCGCAAAAATTTTTGCGCCCTGTACAAAACCTCAAATGTAGGAAAAAACGCCATTTTTGGTGCACATAACTCAAATATCTCAAAATCCTGACGTGATGGGCCAGTTCTGACGCCGGATTCGGATTCTACGCACCAAATTACTTCGGAAATGACTCTAAGCTTCCAACAACTTACATGACCCCTGTATTTGTAGACCTGTGTTATTATTGTTGCTTTCGTTACCGATAGCTTGCTGATTTTAAACATCGATTACGTGTCACAACAATCTGTGTTGGCGCAATTTAAAAATGCATTTAAAAAATATTTTTTTTTTAGAATATGCCTTTTTTTATTTAAGAACTGCGTGTTTGAAAATATTTTAAAGGAGTTACCTTAAAATAAGTTGGTTAAAAAAATAAAATATGTATTTTTTTTAAATTAGCTTAGCCAGATTGTCATGATTAAATCAAAAAGTAATATTCCAAAAAATATTATAAAAATTTATTATAAAAAATTTAGATTTCATTTTTTTTTTAACATTCGATTTGATTCATATTCACATCATATAAAGAACGTATTTTTCAGTATCTTATCCAGCCAGACCCTTTGCAGCTATTCTTACATAGTTGTATTTTTTTAGTTATATTATCTTCTAAGCTGAGACGTATAAAAATATTCAATCAAATATTTAATGCTAAAGAACATAATTGTCAAGAAAGTTGTCAGGCGCAAATAAAAACATTCGAAAAACTTAAAAAAAAAATTGCGGAAAATTTTAAAACTAAAAGTAACAATTTGGAATAAAATCAAAAATATATAATCTTTAAAACTACGCAAAAAAAAAATTCTAATAAATTTATAACAAATTTCTGAATATTTAATTTAAAATTTTCAGAAAATTTCAAAACTGAAAATTACCAAAAATGACAATTTAGAATAAATAATAAAAAATATTCGAAAAAAAAAATAACAAATTTCTGAATATTTAGAAAAATATATAAAAATTTTAGGAAAATTTCAAAACTAATAATTACTAAAAATAACTATTTGAAAAAAATTGAAACATATAAAAATTGTTTATCTTTTTTAAAATTACGCAAAAAAATTAAAAAAAAATGGCGGACGTAAAGTCGGGCGCGGACGACTTTAGGATACCCTGTACCACTAGCTTGTAATAAAGTCCGATTTCTTCACAAAAAACCAATAACAGAAGAATTTTTAAGCAAAAATTTTTTTTGACCGATCGTTCCTATGGGAGGTATATGAGATAGTCAACCGATTTCAATAAAATTTAACACATTCCTTAAATACCTTCAAAAAGATCTGAATGCCAAATTTATTTCAAATATCTTTACAAACAAACAAAACACATCGAATTTTGTATAAAAAACGTGTTTTTGGACCGATTGGTCCTATGGGAGCTATATGATCTAGTCAAACGATTTGGATTAAATTTAGTAGAGTGCTTAGGAACTATAAAATACTAACGAATGTCAAATATCTTAACAAACAAACGAAACACAACAAATTTTGTTAAAAAATCGATTTTTTGGAAGATCGGACCTATGGGAGCTATATGATATAGTCAACCGATTTTGTTAAAATTTGGCACATTGCTTAAATGGTCTTAAAAAATTTCCAAACGCCAAATCTGGTTACGATATCTTTATTAAAAAACGAAATATAGCGAATTTTTCTTTAAAAAAGTTATTTTGGCCGATCGGTCCTATGGGAGCTATATGATATAGTCAACCGATTTCGATCAAATTTGGTACAGTGATTGGGAACTATAAAAAACTTTCGAATACCAAATTTTGGTTACGATATCTTCATAAACAAACGAATTATTCATCTAAAACGCATTTTTTTTGTCGAGGTCGTCTCAAACACCCCCATGGGAGCTATATAATTTATCCCCGATATCAAAAAAATAAAATAAACTTGCCTCCTATGGAATAATATGGGATCTAATGTGAAAGTTTGGTAACTCTAGCTCTTACCATCTCTGAGATCTAGGCGTTCACACGGACGGACAGACGGACAGACGGTCAGACGGACAGACGGACAGACGGACATGGGTATATCGACTTCTCTATTCACCCTGATCATATTTTAGGTAACTTTGGGTTGTCTCCGACGTCTCCTTCTATATGTTACATACATGTTCGGCTTGCACAAACTTAATATACCCTTTGTACCATACGGTACAGAGTATAAAAATCTTTTTAAGTAAATTTTTGAAGGAACTTTAAGAACTTATTTGTAATATTTTATAGAATACTAGGAGAAAGATGCACTGGACTTTCGGCGTAATTTCCCACTTGTTAAAATTTTGAAGAACTTCTTAAGGCTCATACAGCGCTCTGTTTACAAAAATATTTATCAAGGATATAGAAACGTGATATTTTGGTCCGTCTTCGTTGTCGGCTAATCCAAGAAAAAACTAATTTTGCGACTTCAAATAATATGTTATATATATAAATATATTATATTCATATCAATAATAGTACTATATTATATATAAAATATAAATATATTTTGGAGCTTGTGCATCGTAGCTTAAAGCCTTATCCGCCGGAAATATCGCAAAAGACCTAGTTGCGATACTATTCAAGCTATTTACGCTAGGAACTTCATCAGCACCACTGTGAAGTGACGTCACAAGATACGATTTTTTCCAAGTTTTTCCTTTTTGAAGAATTCTGGAAGACAGACGCATTAGGCTTTGGGCTCAATCCCCCGCTAGGTCACATTTTTTTCTAAAGATATAGAGACCTGAAATTTTGGTCCCTCTTCGGTGTCGGATATTCCAGGAAGGAAATAATTTTGCGACTTGAAGTATAATATTGAAGCTTCTGCATCGTGGCTGAAAGCCTCCGTCGGAAATATCCAATTACTCTTTATGTTGAGTTATCTCAACAAATTGTGGAGATCAATTTTTTTGCAACAATATTTTATTTGATCCTACGTCAGATAACTAAAATAACATATTCTTATTCTTTTTTGCAGGTAAGCAGCAATCAAGGAGGGCAAGTTCCATTATGAAACATCTCGATTTTTAACTGCATCAAGCAAGTATACCTTATTCTGTTTTAGCACGAATTTAACGTATTTAACATAGCCCTAAAATGTTTGTTTATGTAAAAAAAAAACAGAAGTTTTTGGAGTCGCTGAATTCGAGCTCGAAAGGATACCAGAACTTTGCATTTCCGAGATAATTCGGGAATGCCTTCAAGTCTGGACTCGAATTTCCCTTCTTTGTGTTTATTCCTTTAGCTGTTTGAGCATAGGGCCTCGGGACTCGGATTTAGTGAGCCCAAAAACATAAGAACCTCCATTATAAGGGGTTTTCCAATAAGAGGTGTTATTTTGGAATTCAAAGAAAAATGCCATTCTTTGATATAAATGATTGGATGTTATTTCATAATGAAGAGGAAGGTATGCCATAAATAATGAAAAACAACATCAACCAAATGGTCACCACAGCCACACTTACAGGACCATATCGTTTTCATGAAATATTCCATAACCAAATCGCAAAGTTGCTGCCCTATGTCCTCGGGAGCCTCACGAATTCTATCTTTGAGGTCTTAGAACCGACGCTGGGCTGTTGGCGTAGACCTTATCTTTCACGTGGCCCCAAAGGAAGAAGTCGCAAGGTGTTAAATCACAAGATCTCGGTGACCAATTGTGATCACCTCTTCGAGAGATAACACGGTCCGGAAACTTTTTCCGTAAAAGAGCAATGGTTTCGTTGCTTGTGTGGCACGTAGCGCCGTCTTGTTGAAAGTAAACGTTGTCTAGATCAATACCATCCAACTCCGACCATAGATAGTGCAATCCATTAACTGTTGATCCAACCTCATTTTTGAAAAAGTAAGGTCCAGTGATCCCACCGGACCATAAACCGCACCAAACAGTCACACGTTGAAGATGGAGAGGCTTGAACATAAGGTCAACCGATTTATTTTTCCTTACTATTAAAATTATACATTACGTCACCTTATTCTTTGTAGATACCATCCGAATTTTTCAAATTATTCGTTTCCATCAAATTTAGGCATTTTTATCTGAAAATAAAATTACTTTCAGCAATGTTAGAATTTAGCTTACAATATTTGTACAAAATGGTTTCCGGTCTCTGCGACTGTTTATCATGATCCGTTTCAGATCAATTTTCTTAAATCCGTCAATCAGTACGATTGATTCTAAAATAATTTCGTTATAAGTCATCATATTCTCAGTATGCCGGAAACTGTCTTCCTTAATTTAAAGTTAAAAAAGCCATAGTGACGTCAAAATAAATCTGCGATTCGGAACCTGCGGAATCTAATTTTCATTCCCATATCCATTCCGTTTCCATTCCACATGCCATTTATTTTTTTAGCCAGCTTATACAGCTGATGGCCGCAAACTCACTCACACGAAATATTTGCTTACGTCATGCCTTCACTATATCGAACAACTTCTTCAGCCCGCCCTCGTAATATTGCTACTATTTGGAGCAAACATTGAAAAATGCATGACCCATGGAAAGTGATTACACTTGGAGCTGCTTTGCGTTTTAATCGCTCGGCATTAAGCACATGCAATATACATAGGGCCGGCTTATTTTGTTATATACCAAGTATATAAATACCATATATATATGTATATGAATGCAGCTGTATGTTTTATGCATTTTGTATGGATAGTTTAAGTCTGGTCTATTATGCTATTGAAAGCCCAAAACCAAGATTCTCTCACTCTATTAAGCCCTTTGACCCAGTTAGTTAGTTTGGAACACCTAGACAAAAGTTTTGTTAACATTTTGGTTTATTCATTTGAGGTCCGTATTCTGGGGTCCAATTAGATAATCGAAATTTGTACGAATGTGATTTATTTATGGGACAATATATAGTAAATGTAAGTGAATTAATCTGGACATGCTTTAGTGTTGACACAAAATATATAGAGAGTTGGGTTTGCTATCAAAACAAGTATTATAAACTTGGCTAAAAAGCAATAAATTGGTATTAGAGTTGTATGCTTAAAGCAATCATAGATATATGTGAACATGATGAGCAGCTTATTACACTGGTTAACAAGATTTTTGATACCAAGTAGGCTAACAAATTTTATGCAATTAAAATCAAAGTCATTTTTTTAATGTAAAAAGTGTTTACGTTTGTACTTTCACCAAAATTGCGTGAAAATGAATTTCCACCATCACAGATGTATCTTAGTATGATGAAGAACTTATTACACTATTAAACAAAATTTTCGTAACCACTTCAGCGAGTAACTTTTAAAATGCAACACATTGTTTTTTAAATCTAAAAAGTATTTACAATTGCACTTTCACTTAAATTAAGTGAAAATAAATTTGCACTATCATAGATCCATCACACTTATGTTATATTATATTACCTTATTACACTAGTCAACATCATTATTGACACTACATCTGCGAGAATCTCTTACAATTAAACACATTTTTTTATGAAATCTAAAAGTGTTTGCTTTTGCAATTTCACTTAAATTTTGCGAAAATTAAGTCCCACCATCACAGATGCAACTGAGTAGGATGATCAACTTATTACACTAGTTATATAGACTTTTGGAATCATATGTGCGAAAATATTTCAAAAATAATACTTTCACTAAAATTTTGTGAAAATGAATTTTTCACATCACAGATCCATTAATCAACTTTTTACACTAGTGAACAACATTTTTAGTACCATATGCGCGAAAATACTCTACGAATTTAACAAGCGTTTGCGCTTTTCACTACAATTTTGTGAAAATGAATTTCCCACATAACAGATAGTTAACAACATTTTTGAATCCATGTGTGCATGAAACTTTTAAGATTAAACACTTTTTTTTATACCCTGCACCGTATGGAACAAAGGGTATATTAAGTTTGTGCAAGCCGAAAATGTATGTAACAAATAGAAGGAGTCGTCGGAGACACCCCGAAGTTACCTAAAATATGATCAGGGTGACTAGAGAAGTCGATATACCCATGCCCGTCTGTCCGTCTGTCTGTCCGTATGAACGCCTAGATCTCAGAGATGGTAAGAGCTAGAGTTACCAAACTTTCACATTAGATCCCATATTAATCCATAGGAGACAAGTTTATTTTATTTTTTTGATATCGGGGATAAATTATATAGCTCCCATGGGGGTGTTTGAGACGACCTCGACAAAAAAAAAAGCGTTTAAGATGAACAATTCGTTTGTTTATGAAGATATCGTAACCAAATTTGGTATTCGAAACGTTTTTTATAGTTCCCAATCACTGTACCAAATTTGATCGAAATCGGTTGACTATATCATATAGCTCCCATAGGACCGTTCAGCCAAAATAACTTTTTTAAAGAAAAATTCGCTATATTTCGTTTTTTAATAAAGATATCGTAACCAGATTTGGCGTTTGGAAATTTTTGAGAATACTTAAGCAATGTGCCAAATTTAAACAAAATCGGTTGACTATATCATATAGCTCCCATAGGTCCGATCTTCCAAAAAATCGATTTTTTAACAAAATTTGTTGTGTTTCGTTTGTTTGTTAAGATATTGGGACCAAATTTGACATTCGTGAGTATTTTATAGTTCCTAAGCACTGTACTAAATTTAATCCAAATCGTTTGACTAGATCATATAGCTCCCATAGGACCAATCGGTCCAAAAACACGTTTTTTATACAAAATTCGATGTGTTTTGTTTGTTTGTAAAGATATTTGAAATAAATTTGGCATTCATATCTTTTTTAAGGTATTTAAGCACTGTGTCAAATTTTATTGAAATCGGTTGACTATATCATATAGCTCCCATAGGAACGATCGGTCAAAAAAAAATTTTTGCTTAAAAATTCTTCTGTTTTTGGTTTTTTGTGAAGAAATCGGACTTTATTACAAGCTAGTGGTACAGGGTATCCTAAAGTCGTCCACGCCCGACTTTACGTCTGCCATTTTTGGAACTATATCTGCGAAAATATTTTAATATTATACACGTTTTTTTTATATCTAAAAAATATTATCGTTTTGCATTTTCACTAAAATTTAGTGAAAATGAATTCCTACCATCACAGATCCTTGTAAGCATGATTAATAACCAATTCAACTAGTCAACAAATTTTATGGAAGCTCCTGTGCCAAAATATTTTAACATAAAACCTATTTGCAATTTCACTAAAATTTAGCCGCTATACCCCAAATCACCTGCAAGTAGCGTGACCTACTATTGTGTTATAAATCGCTCTTTTGCATCGTAGAGGAAGAGGACTTTTTTTTATTCAGCAGCCAATTCATTTTAATAATTTTAAGGCGACAACTTTTGATCATTTGGTTAATGTGGGATCGAAATCGAGTATTACTCCAAGATATTTCGCTTCCCTTGAATATTAAGGGGCTGGTTATCTAGTCATACTGCGGGTGGAGTCTTCCTATAAAACCGACTGACATTTGGCCTGACTTACAGGTAACATTCCATATGCGATTCCAGCTCTCAAGCAGTTGGATGTACTCGTCCGTCAGCTGCTTCATACCTGCAGGATGATGTGTAAAATATTGCCAGGTCGTCAGCGTATGAAGCATTAGCTTTTTGTCGTCAAAACAGCCTGCATTAACTCCCATTGGGGTAGGGATGTCAGCAGTGTACAGATTGTAAAGAAGCGTCGCAAGTACGCTTCCTTGAGGTACCCCAGCTCTCATCAGCCTGGCAGTGGAAAGCGTGTTATTGATGTGGACTTGGAGTCTTCTGTCCTCAAGGTATGATCGCAATATGGCAAAGTACGAAGCAGAAAGAAAGATCTTAATTTTAGCCAGAAGACCGATCAGCCAAACGCCTGTTGGACGTCGAAAAATACCCCAAAACAGTATTCTTTGTCGTCGAAAGCTCTAAGAATATGCTTAGCCACTCTATTTACCTGCTCGACGGTGCCGTGTCCTTTCCTAAATCCAAATTGATGGTCAGGCAAATAATTGTTATGTTCATTGATCTTTCAACGTCTCTCAAACTTTGGCAAGAGTGGGAAGTAGGCTTATTGGACAGTAGGATTCAGGGTCCGACTCATCTTTTTCAGGTTTCCTGATCATAATTATTAGAGCTATTTTCCATTAGGCAGGGAAGTGTTGTGTTCTTATTATTGCATTAACAATCAGCGTAATAAAAAGAAGAGCTTTCCTTGGCAAGGCTCGTAAGGTAGCATGACATATTCTGTCATGACCTGGGACCATTGACTTAGGAAGCTTTGTTATATTTTCTTCAATCTTATCTAATCGGATGGGACAAACAGGCAATGTCATTTGGAGTGGTGTGTCAATGATGCCGAGAGTTTGTCTTACTTCTTCATCTGTGGCCAGTTTAAAAGGCGTAAATCGCTCTTCGAGGTGTTGAGCAAATGTATCCGCTTGTTTCTCTCTCTGTATTTGAGCAGCAAGTACCATCATGACGCCTTAGAGGAACAATTCGATAGGTGTTGTCTCTTTATGTTTTTGGTCGCTTTCCATAGGTTAAAACCAGTATCAAGTTTATAGTCCAGAGCCTTTATTCTTCTGTCGAATGAGTTCTGTCTGGTGTCTGAAGTGCCACTTTAAGTTCCTTTTCAGCCTTTTTGTGGACAGCCTTGTCTGCGGGGTGAAGGGTGGTCTGAAATTTCCTACGAAGAAGCGACGACTCTTCTTAGAGAGAAGTCGCACTAGCTCAGGAGTTAGCTGGTTACCTACTGCATCCTGTTTGGCAAGTACTGGTTTAGGATTCTGCTGCAGTTGCCGCAGAATGGAATTAGGTCGTACATCAGGTCGACCACGAGCTCTATATCTCCATCTCTATGTGGACCGAGTTTTGCAATGTACTTCGGAAGGCTTCTAAGTCTGTCTTCTGGTTGATCACTCGTTGCACACCTTGAAGATGCGTTGGCATTGTGTGAAGGGTGATGATCAGCCTAAGGTGATCACTTGAAAGGTCCCAAGTGTCTGTAATAGTGAGGAGCTTGACAGGGACAGCTTAGTAGACCACAAAATCTAGGCAGGAGGGAGGGCAGTTTGAGTTGCCGGTATATCTTATAGGTGCTCCAGTTGCTAACACCTTAGCTTTTGTAGAAGTCAAACTGCTAACTAGTGCCTTCCCTCTTCGTCGCACCTTGTGTCTTCAGCCAGTGATTAGCATTCCACTCTCCACCTATTACGAACCTTCTTCCTGCAGAGTTAAAGATGTTGTTAAAGTCTGCCTCCTCAATGTTTGTCATGTAATTAACAAATTTAAAAAAATTATTTTTACATTAAAACTCGTTCAACTATCTCAGTCAACTCAATCATCAATATAATCCTTTCCGCGAACTACTTATAATAACTTATTGCAACCGCTCGAACCTTATCGCCAAATATCCAGATACTGACAGCCAGATTAATGTTATATGCATATGTATCTGTGGCCATATCGAAAACAATGGTCAGCTTTTATGGCCAACATTAAGTGAACAACCGACCTCCGACTCCGCCACCGCCCCTGCCCTGCTCATCAACCAACAACACATGGCACAAATGGAAAACCGGGCCAACAAAAACCAAAGTCATTTGAAACAAATTAATTCAGCCTGAATTGCTGGTAATGTGCGGTAACTATATCACTGGCCCACACCTGGAACATTGGATTGTAGCGCCCGCCCGCTACGGCCCAGCAGAATTTTTTGCACCAGGCCGCCGCCGTCGTCATAGTCCTTGGTCCTTGGAATCCAAAACCATTATTTGTTTGCATATGCATTGACGTATTTGTTGAAGTCAGCGATGCGTGTGATTAAATTTAAAATATTTAAGCATATTTTACGCGTTGATGTTGACTAAAAAACCAAACCATTGACCAGGGCTGGCTAAAAAAAATACATAATACTGCAAAAAAATAATAATAAAAATAAAATGGCGAATAATAAGAATCGTAAAAAATTAACTGCAAAAAATGGCGCGCAAATTAAAAGGAAAACAACCAAAAAAAAAAAGGGAATAAGCGAAGAGAGCGAAAAGCGATATAAAAAGTTTTATATATAAAAATGTAAAACTGCATGAAATGAAAATCTTTGTATATAGTATAAAATATATATGTATTTATAAAAAAAAAAAAATGGCGCCTTTATGCAGCACAGTGTTGTCGAATGCAGTTTTTTTCGAAACGCATTAATTAAAAACTAAACAAAGAAATCGAACCAAAAAATTTACAGAAGATAGTTTTAGTTAATTAAATAGTCGAAATGCGATGACTGTACTTTTTAAAAGGATGCACTTAAATGTAGCGAGGGAAACAGTGTTACCATATAGTTGGAATAATTGTTATGCCAAGAGGTAAAAAAGTAGTTTTGACTAATTAGGAGCATTTGAGTTCCGAAGACCGACTCTTAATAAATATTAAAAAATTATTATGATTGAAAATAATTCAAGCGTTTAAATTCTTGTTATCAATCATCCGCACTTTTAAGATGATTTTTATTTAAGTTATAAAGCTAATTGTCAGCCTCTTACACATTTTTTGGCCATTTGCCCAACAATTAGTTTGATTGATGTTTCATTGATATACTAGAATAAAACTTTTTTAGGAAAAGCTTTTCTTTTTGAAGTTAACGTAAGTAAAAATTAACAATATTATTATTTTTTTAATTTTAGATTTGACAAAAATTTTAAGCTTAATATTTTTTTATCTTTAAATACTAGAATACAAATCGTTTTTTTATTATAAATTTGGACTTCATTTTTTTTAAGTTAACGTAAATTTAAATTAACGTTATTTTTTTTTTAAATTTAGAATTATAAAAAATTTTCGGCTTTATATATTTATTTTCCTTAAATACTAGAATACAACTATTTTTTTATATCGATAACTGAATATTAAGGTCAGCTTTTCTTTGTAAGACTTGTTAATGATAATTTATACTTTTTTTTTATTTTGAATTTTAAAAAAATGGTCTGCTTAACATTTTAAATTCTTGGAATAGAAACTTAAAATGTTCGATAAAAAGATAAGTAAAATATTTGGATTAAAAAAATTATTTTTTTGAAAACATAAATATTTTTTAATCATTTATTTTTCTCAATTTTTAATTTAAAGATAAAAAAATAAAGCTATACAAAAAATTGTAACTTCTTTAATTAAGAAAGTTGTGCAAATTGAAAATTTTGCAATATAAAGATAACTTCTATAATTTTTGGACTTAAAAAATATTTCAACATGTTACACTTGAAAATAAAATTTTAAATCCCTAAAGCTTAAAAAAAATATTAAAACAAAATCAAAAATTTCGCAATATAAAAATAATTTCATTAATTTTTGGATTTTAAGCATATTTCAAAAAATGTTGCACTTGTAAAGAAATTTTTAAATTCTTAACACTAAAAAAAAATATTTTTAAAAATATTTTCAAGCCATTTAAAATTATTTTTTTTCGTTTTAATACTAAAAAACTTAACGGAATTTTTAAATAAAACAGAAATTTTGTTTAAAAAAAAATACTTTAATTTTTGGATTAAAAAACTAAATTTAAACTAATTTAAAATCTTTTAATATATTTGTAAAACAACTTTAAGCCGCTTTAACGTTTTTTGATTGATTGAATTTTTTTTTTAATATAATGATTTTAATTGTAACACAAAAATATATATATACTAAGTAATATAAAAAAAATATATAAATCTTTTTTTTTTTAAATGTAGGCCCCATTTGAAAGCACCCAGTCCGCGCAGGACATGATTTTAGATTCCCATGAAACTGAAATATTTCATAAGAGGCGTATTTTTTTTTTAGCCGAAAAAATGTTTTTCTCGCACAATTTGATCGGACCATTTTGTTTTAGAGGTTAATGTCGATATTTATACATCAAAACTAATTTGTACTATAAAGATGTGCATGGACTATAGACAGAGTTAAACATTTAAAATGACCGTGAATGAGTGACGCTTTGCAAACTATTGTATTAGCAATATTGTACACTTAAAAAATACTAGTTTCCGAAAAATATGCATTTATATATATAATTCAAAATATATTTCAAAAACAAATATGGTACCTCTTCAAGTGATAATTTTTATTATTTTAAAATTAATTATATATTAATCAATGTAATTTTGAAATAAGTAAACAGACATATGTTTTATAAATATAGATACACAATATGAAACTATTAGTAAGACTTTTTTAGTCAATTATATTTTACACTTAAAAATATTATATATATGTAAATATTTAAAAAAACATAAAATAAATTGATCGGTATTTTTTCAAAGCATGTTCTTTTAATTTTATACTTAAAAATAAATTAAAACTTGAAAAAAATGTATAAATGTGCATTTATAAATAATATCATAATAAAAAATATTTTAGGAAATTGGTTTTTTAAAACTATAATTTTTTTAATTGTACATTTGGTAAACGATTTTTACTAAATAATTAAGAATTATTATATATATAAACACAATAAAAAATATAACAAAATTGATAGGACCGTTTTAGAACATCATTTTTAATTGCCACTTAAAAATAAATTTATATAAAAATAATGAATTCTTGTTATCGAAAGATAAGACAAAATTTGTCATAAATTCTCGACTGGACATTTAATGTGAAATTTCGAAACATATTTACAAGGAATATTTTGAACCCGTCTCAGCATTTTTAATATCAAAGCGCTTAAAAATTCGATTTTTTCGAATTTTAAAGTCACAATTTTAAGTAAATATTTTTTTGTCATAGTTTGAGAAATCAAAATTTTGTATTTATTTTAGAAAGATTACTCACTTATTATAATTTGATTATTAAACTTAACATGCCACAGTTGATTAGTTAGAAATCAAAACAATAATTATTTTGAAATCTTATATATATATTATATATCTTTTTCTATATAACTTTTTATCGATTTTATTGAAATTTAAAACAGATGGGAGTTAAACGAAGAGAAATCGCTCTTTCGACTACTTTGAGAATAAGTATTGCATGAGGCAAATCTTCTAAGAAACTATTGAAACGTTGTAGAAAGCAGAACGAATAGACAAGCTCCAAATAAAAAAAAATATCCCATTAAAAACTCAACTCTAGTTCTAGGTAGAGCTCGCAGTTGTTGACCCATTTCTAGTCCCGATCAATCTCTACCAAATTTGTATTCTTTTGTCATACTCTCTAAAGCTCATACTCTTTAGAGTATAAAATTGCTAAAAATATGAAAAATTTGTTTCTTCCGAAAGTTCCGAGTAATTTCGAGAAGAAACATTTCGATTTGTTTGGATATTTGGATACCAGATACTCCAGTTCTGTTAAGGTAGAGCTCGCAATTCTTGACCCATCTCTAGTCTCGATCAATCTGTCTTCTCTCTCTCAATATTCTTTTGTCATATTCCCGTTCTGCTTCGGTTATAGAGCATGAAAAATGCTAAAAATATGAAAAATTTGTTTCTTCCGTAAGTTTCGAGCAATTTCGAGATGAAACATTTCGATTTGTTTTGATATTTGGGTACCAGATACTCTAGATCTGCTAAGGTAGAGCTCGCACTTGTTGACCCATCTCTAGTCCCAATCGATCTCTCTCTCTCCCTCTTTCTCTCTCTCTCAATATTCTTTTGTCATACTCCCGTACTGTTTCATGCATGAAAAATGCTATAAATATGAATAATTTGTTTCTTCCGAAAAGTTCCGAGTAATTTCTTGATGCAACATTTCGATTTGTTTGGATATTTGGATACCAGTGTGCGCACGTTTGAGGGCGCTGAAAATGCGCAATTGTTTACGGCAATGATGTGGGTCCCAGGGGGAGTTCCAAAAGCGGGTTGTACGAATTGGGGTTTTGGCTTGGCGTTGGCGGTGGGGTAGGCTGTATCTTAATATGTGTCGCTTTGTGTTGCAGTCAGCCATGTGTGGGGGACAGATGGGGGAGAGATGTTGTCGGGGGAGCATAAAGGCTTGTTGTCTGCTAGGCATGTGGAAAATCAGCGATCCAACGAAGCGCGGAAAACGGGAGAACAACGGCGTACGGTAACGGTAAATGGCAAATAGGCAGCGGCGTCAACGGAGGGGGGACGGAGACAGTAGGGATGAGGAGGGGTGTTTGTGTGTGGAAATGGGGTGAATGAAGCGAATGGTGAACCGAGCTGGCAACGCTCTCATACAATATGTTTCCAATGTAGCACATTTAATATTAACTTTTCGAATTTATTTTTATTTCCGCTTTGGTGCAAATATATATCGCTGTGTGTGTGTGTGTGAGAGAGTGTATAAATGTGTGTATGAATATGAGTGTGTATCTGTGTGTGTGTGTGTCTGAGTGTGTGTGTGTGTGTGCCACATTCATTTCGCTTCATTTCTTGCTTTCTTGCAGGAAATTACAGCATGTAATTTGCATTCAGTTGTAAAGTGAAATGGAATAATTTCACGATGCTGCTGACTGGGCGCCAACAAGGACATGTGTATATATGTGTGTGTGTGGTGTCAATGTGTGTGTGTGTGGTGTCAATACATAGCCATACATTCATATACACAGACAGACAGACAAATGTGAATGTGTATTAATTTCTCAATCATTCAATCATGCATTCTCACAGGCGCGCCTCTGTGCCGGCTCGATCTACATACACTCATGCATATCCATACATGAATACATATATGTATATATATAGGCTGTTGTGTGTGTGTGTTTGTGTGTGTGCAAAAATTTGACATGCTTTTTACCCGCCAGCATTTTAACCAAGTCTCCATCGTCCTGTGCATGTGTGCGTGTGTGTATAAGATGGCGGAAGTTGACACTTTCATGTCTAATGGAGGGGTTGCTCTGGCAAGCGGAAACGACAATGACAACGTCGGAGAGACAGGAGACAAAGGACGGACGCAGGGGACAGGACAGTAACCAGGAAAAACATTGGGCCGCTTGCCTCGGGCAAGCCTTTAACTTCCTTGGCCTGAATACTTTGCGTCCGTACCCTGCCTGCATCATTCACAATTTGACACAGGCTGCCAGAGAAAGTCACTATAAATATCCTTATCTCTATGTCAGTTAGATGATGCCTTTGGTTACTTCTTATGTCTACACTAAATACTTGCCAGATGACTGATAGTGCGGTTTGCATTACTCCTTTCTAGGGTCAAAAAATATGTTTGATGAGATGAGCACCCCGAAACGACTAAGATAAGCTTTTGTAGGCATGTCTGCTTTTGTTATTATTTAAAATGGAAGTTGTAGATTTCATCAAATGAAAAATTGCCTGGGTTGTTATGTTGCGCAAGTGGAGAGAGAGAGCAAGCGACCTTGGTTATTACTAGACATACACACTCTGTAAAGTTTGGGAGTAATTGACTGACTTACACTGACTTAACTCCAAATCAACAATTAGGCGAAGATTCATTGAGACTTAAGCTATTTTTTAAAGGCGATTGAGGAATACTGAAGGAATCTTCATTAGATGATCGTCTTGCAGAAGTAAAAATACAGCTACCAGCTCCAGATTTGAGACTCCATATCAAAACGAAGACAGCTGAAACTTGAGTGCCGGTCATCCATTCAATAGGGGACATTGCCCATTTCTTAAACGTCTTACATATTGCGGAACTCCCTAACCCTGACTAAGTGGACATATATGGACAAGAGTGAACAATTTATGATTAGGCTCGATAGGGAGCTTGTCCACTTCATACACTTTTTTTGTAAAGGGTGGATCTCCAAATTCTGAGGTAGCAGACAGATATAGACAAGAGTGAACAATTTATGATAAGGCAACTAATGAAATTCAGGTATATACCAGGAATACACTTACCTAAGAGTATCTTCTTCTTCTATGGCACGACGAACCCGATGTGGGCTTAGCCCTGTATCGTTCGCCTCCATTCTTCCTTGTTCTCCGCTTTATTTTTCCTGTCGCGGATGCCCAGAGCATCTATAGTATATCCCTCTGTACAGCGTCAAACTAAAGCTGCTTCGGTTTACCACGACGTCGACGTCGGTCGCTATACAGAGCACGCCTCGTCGAGCAGGTGCCCTCCATTCGATGCACATGCCCCAGCCATCTGAATCTCTTGAGAGTATACGAGGTGTGTTCAAAAAGTATCGCAAATTTGGTGTTTTTTCAAAAATTATTGATTTATTCATGAATATCTATTTTGTCTCCTTCAAACAAATCCCCCACACTTGTGCCAACGGTTTTTCTAATCTTCGAAACACTTCAAAAAATCATTTTTTTGAATCTTGTTCAGCTCCTCCTTCGATGCCGTATTTATCTCGTCAATCGAAGCGTAGCGTCGTCCTTCCATGGGCCTCTTCAGTTTAGGGAACAAGAAAAAGTCACAGGGGGCCAGATCTGGGGAATACGGTGGCTGCGGCATCATAAGAGTGTTGTTTTTGACTAAAAAGTCGCGCACAAGCAACGATGTGTGAGCAGGGGCGTTATCGTGGTGCAAAAGCCAATTTTTGTTCTTCCACAAATCCGGGCGTTTCTGGCGGATTGGCGGATATTTCTTATAGACCGTTCTACCCTGTGGCAAGAACTCATGATGCACCACGCCCCTATAATCGAAGAAAAATCTAAGCAAAACTTTTACATACGACCGAACTTGGCGAGCTTTTTCGGTCTTGGTTCGTGCGGCAGCTTCCATTGAGATGATTGAGCTTTGGTTTCCACGTCATAACCATAAACCCACGATTCGTCACCAGTTCTGACCCTCTGGATCAAATTTGGGTCGTCGCGGACAGAGTCCAACATCTCATTAGCAGTGTTCATGCGATGCTGTTTTTGGTCGAAATTGAGCAATTTTGGTACGAATTTCGCGGCGACCCGTCTCATGCCCAAATCATTAATAAAAATTGAATGGCACGAGCCAATCGATATGTCTAGGTCCTAAGGAACTTCTCTAAAGGTGAATCGACGATTGGCCAATACCATTTTCTTCACTTCATCAATTTTTTCGTCTGTTGTTGAAGTGCTCGGGCGTCCGGCACGCTCTTCGTCGTTCACATCTTCTCGGCCTTCTGAGAACATTTTGTACTACCGATAACCGTTGCTTCGGTTCAAGGTAGCTTCTCCGTATGCCACAGTCAATATTCGGAATGCATCCGCACACTTAATTTCGTTTTTCACACAAAATTTGATGCTGGTTCTTTGATCCATTTTTTTGAATAGGTAGAAATCGAAGACGAGCCAAAACACGTGCAAGCAAAGCAGCTGTCAACAATTAAGTGAACATTCAAAATGGCCGAGCTTGTCGGCATAAGTGAGAGACATTAGTACCAATATAACGCCACAAAAAAATCGAAATTCGAATATAGGTAACCCGCGAAAATTCAAAATTCGCGATACTTTTTGAGCACACCTCGTACATCATCTTTAACCCATCTAAAAGCCGAACAGTGAGGTACACACAAAGAGTGGAACTTGCGGGATTGCATAAAGGTTATGCTTTGGAGGCTGGACTTAAGTGTCCACAATCTTTGAAAGTTTAATTGTTTCGATTAATTTGTTACTTATCGAGTGCATTTAGGCTGTGTTGGCGGGTTTTGAAAGGATTGCTTTAAATTTATAGTGTATTTCTTTTCTTATTTACCGCGGCATTTGGGCCAACCCAGATCATAACTCGGCCATTCTTGCCTTTGAGAAAATATAAACCTCTCTCTATGTAAATCTCGTTCTACATCTTGGTCACCAAATCAAGAATGCATTTTTAGAAATGAAACATATCAAGATTGTCTTTTGCGAAATATGGAATTATTCAGATATCAGAATTCATATTAAAGGTGCGTAATTTTGAAAAATTCATTATTTTCCCATTTCGATTTACAAAAAAATCGCGTTTTTCATCATAAAAATCATAATTTCGAGTTGTCTTCAAAATTATGGGTTAAAGACCCCTGATAGTCCCCAAAGGACACCACTTTTCTCTAGATGCCTCTAGATGAAAGTAATTTTTTTTTGTATATTACGAAGAAGCAACCAATGCAAAGCATATGGTACAAGTTTTTTTTGTTTTGATTTGGGAAAAAAATCGCACTTGAGTTTGTCATCTCAAGCGATATTAAAAATAATTTTAAACTATCCCCTTTACTCCTTTCAAACTGCACACAAAAAATAATATGTTTGTAAAAATATAAATATTTAATAAAAACTCATTAAAAAAAATGTGGTCCCGCCGGAATTCGAACCGTGGTCCAGAGACGTCGCCCCACTCTCGCACGACTCTCAACCAACTCGGCCACATTGTTCCCAACGGAACCGATTCAAAACTCTCCTCAACCTTTTGCAACTAATTCCGATAACTTTCAATCGATTTGACAGACATTTCCTTATCGATATGTCTTATCTTGCTGAACATATTGAAACTAACTTTCGAAAGCTTTGAGCATGACCTCCACTGTGCTCTATAACGCTAAAAAAAATGTCCATAGTATATTATATTCAGTTTATTTAGAAAAAATTAATGCGATTCCCCAGTATACCAAAATTTGGCCAACAAATTAAAAAAAAAAACACTTTTTTTTAATGCTTGTTTTTCATTTATTATATTTGGTGTTCGGCTTAGATTGGATTTAGTTTTTGATGTGTTTCGTCTTCAGAATGGAAATCTTTCGCTCTTTTCTTTAAAATGAATGTTATGGACTCTTCTTAATTTGTCTTCTTTTTTTTTTTTGCTAGTGTTTAGTTTGGATTTGGCTTTTCATTTGTTTCCTTCCATTCTTTCGTTAAAATGTATTTAGGAGTATCTACAACAAACCCCTCTAGGAGGGGTCCTATCACCACTCTTGTGGGCTCTAACGATGAACAAGCTCTTGCGGAATCTAGAAAAGAGTATTTCGTTTCGATTTTGTTTTCCTGTACTTAGGAGTGTCTTCTTAATGTATTTCATTTTCCGTTCGTTTCTTTCTGTCGTGTTCGGTTCATCATTTTTTGTTTTATTTGGTGTAACCTTTTTTCTGTTTTGGTTTCTTATAAGTTGCTTCTTTTTTGGCATTGGAATCGGTAGCGTCTTCTTTTTTCTGCTTCATTTCGTCATCGAGTTCCTTCGATTGGTTAGCAAATTTTAGAGCTTCCTTCAACTTAATCTCCAATTTCTCATACATGCTCTTTTCTTCATTAACTCCTCCATTTTTAGAAATTCAATAATAGCTTTAAGTAAATACAAAAGAGTTTTACTTGGTATTAAATAAATTTTCGGATTCTGATTATTCAGGCTTGACCTACTCTTGGAGACTTTGCGCGAAAAAAAAATATATCAAAACTTTTTTATTTTGAAAAGCTGATAATGTTGCTTCGACGCTGAAATTTTTCTTTTGAATAATTTTTATTTACTACACTTTATAGGTTGAGTTTAGCCTACTTGCAAAGTTATTTTGGGATAAACAAAATTTTAACGAAAAAGTTTTGGAATTCAAGAAATTAACTGCATTGGTTGTTTCATATTTTCGGATGCATTGTGTTGGATACTACGAAATGGCTGACAGAGTTTCCCGAAAGATTTGAAGCAAAACTGGCTTAGAACAGTGTTTACATATCGGCGAATTCTCGCAAAAACAAAAACGAGGAAAATGTATGAGTTTTAGTTTTAAATTTCGCGAAAGAGTGTTCAAGGATCTAAAACTTGGAACTTGGGGGATTTTATGAATCTTATGCTTTGGAAGTTGGACTTGTTGGCTTAAAATGTGTCTAAAAACCTTTGAATTTTCATTAAATAGATTAAATCAAATACTCGGTATATCCCGCTGAAAGAAATACGTTTCCCAGTATAGAAAGATTTGAACCAATTGATTGGTCTATTTGGTTTCCCTTTTGTGATTACCAAAAATTTTAAAAATACGATTTTTTGGCTTGTGTATTTTTTATTAGGATGTTTTTTTTTAGTGTATTTCATTCTTTTTTATTTAGTGTCTTGTCAGTGTATTTCATTCTATTTTTATATTATCAGATCTTTTTGGTGTATTTCATTCTCTTTTTTGTATGGCTTATGATGGAAATCGTTACTGCTAAAGAAGTGTTTTGAATCGCGTTTTTTAAATGTATTCCTTTGCTAGTTCATGTTGTTTTTTTTTTGTATAATATTGGTATATCTTTTTCTGTTTTAGTTTCGGGGTTAGGGGTTTTGGTTTTTCTTCTTGTTGTTCTTCCTCTTTTGCATCAGCAAGCGGCGATTGATTTCGTTCAACTGCCTTTGACGTTCGTTTAATTTTATACGAAGTTCCTTCAAACTGTTTTCCGAGTTAGCCTGCATACATTGCATAATCATCATCTTGTTCTCTGGATCGTTCAGATCCATTTTTCTTTTTTAATTGCGAAACGTCAAGAAAATAGCTTATATAAAATTTACTCTTTCAAGTGCAAACAGTTTTACTATTGATTAAATTTTTTGTAAATGATTATTTAAGTGTGGCTTACTAAAAATATTTGAAATTTTTTGTAAAAAAAAATATACTTTAATTTCAGGAAATAACGTACTGTCCCTGGTCCACACTCCATAATCATAATCGTAATCGTCGTCTATATGCACTGCGATCAGTTTGATCTATTGTGCACCCCTCTAAATAAAAGACATACATTGTCTAACTGACTAGCTCCTTGACAAGGAGCCTTTGAAGGTTTTCATCTTCTAGTAGGTATGCACCTAGGATTTTTTGTCTTCTGTGGCATAGCGCCTCACAGTTTGTGATCAGGTGTTCCATGGACTCTTCCTCATCTCAGCAGAATCTGCCTGTGATCGAATCAGATATACCTATTCTGTGTAGGTGTTTGTTGCAGGCGAATTGGCCTGTTAGTGCTCCAGGGAGTATCCTTAGAATTTTTCTGTTTAGCATGCGGAGAGCAAACATTACGCTCTTTTTGCGCTAAAGTTTAGGAATTTTTTGGAGTGGTTGAGGCCGTCAAGGCCATTCCAGTATTCTGTGACTTTTTGTCGAGTCCATTTTTTTGAAACCGCAACAGGTAGATGGGCCTATAAATTGCTTTTCCGCCCCTTTTATGGCGTAAAGGTCCGCCTTTTCATTACCTTTATGTCCTTCAAGGCCGGGCATCCATATCAAGGAGACTTGGTAGTGTGTTGCCAGTAGGTCGAGTTGCTGCACTCTCTAAGGACTTTGGAAGTGAATGTGTAGCTCTTTGAGGACTGATTGACTATCTGAGAGAATTTTGATATTAACTCCCTTGGATCTTCTTTAAGATATAAACCCCACTGTTTCCATTATTGCGTACAATTCCGCTTGGAGAATTGTGGTGTCATTGCTTAAAGTGATTCATTTGTGTGCTCTGGGGCCCACTATTCCTGCTCCTACCCCTTGGAGCGATTTTGATCCATCTGTGTACCATTTCTGCGAGTCGTCATGTAACCAGATTGGGTTAGCATTCCATTCCTCTCTTGATGGAAGAATTACTTTGTATCTCCCTCCACACTTCATGAAGACCTCAAACAGCATACAGTCGAAGAACAGATTGGTAGGCACACTAACAGATATAGCGAAAGATTGCGAAAGACGTTGGGAAGTCAGTAAGACTACCTACACTTAAAATCTTCATAATGCATTATGGGGTTTGGCTCTTATTAAATTATCATCCATGTGTTGATATACAGGTTCTATACTTAATTAAATAATAAAAAAAAAAACCAACCTTTGCGACTGGAAAACTTTTTTCCTTTGAATCGGGTTCTACTTCTTGTATTTTTGTTTACATGGTCACCAAATCAAGAATGCATTCATTTGTAGATTTGGAACATATCAAGATTGTTTGTTTTGAAATATAAAAATATACAGATATCAGAATTCCCATTTGCATGCATATTTGAATTTATTTTTTAATACTGCATTATTTTCCAATTTCTTTTAATAAAAATCGCGTTTCTTAGCATTAAAATCATAATCTAGAGTAGTTCTCAAAGTCATGAGTTAAGGACATCTTGATAGTCACCACAGGACAGTAGGGAGTCATTTAAGTCTAGACGTGTCTAGATGTCTTGTTTTATTTTTGTTAATTGCGAAAAGAAAAGAAATAAATAAAATAAAGAAAGAAATAAAAAGAATATTTTTTATTTTTATTTTTTTTTTTAAATCGCCTTACAAGTGCCATCTCAAGCGGTATTTCAAAAAAAGAGTGACGGATATGTGTTTGAAAAAATATAAATATTGAATAAAAATTCAAAAGAAAAATGTGCATCGGTTGGTATTCGAACCGTGGTCCACAGAGGGCGACGTCCGAAGCAAACTCTCAACCAACACGACCACATTTTTCTTATCGAAAGCGATTCCAAACTCTCCTCTTCAACCTTTTGCAACTAACTTCGATAACTTTTTAATCGTTTTGACAGACATGTCTTTATCGATATGTCTTGTCTTGCTGAACATATTGCAACTTTTGACAGCCTTTGGCATGGTCTCGACTGTCTAATATAATGCAAAAAAAATTTGCACCGAATATAATACAGTTAACTCTGAAAAAAAATCGTTTCCGCAGTATACAAAAATTTGACGAAAAAATTTACAAATTATCTTCTTTTTGTGTGTTTTTGTTGTTGTTCAGCTTGGATTGGATTTAGGTTTTGATTTGTTTCGTCTTCAGAATGGAAATCCTTCGATCATTCCTTTAAAATGTAAATAACGATGTCTTGTTAGTGTTTGGTTTGAACTCTGTTTTTATTTATATAATTTTATATTTTATCATATTTTTATATAATTTTCTAAAGCCGTTGGAATCATTAAATTGTATTTTATAAGTGTTTATTTTGCAAGTGATTCTACAAAAATGGTGATCCTTTCTATTTGCACCCTGATTACTTTGGCAATGCTCTACTTGGCCGCAGCCATTGCCGTGATCACTCCGGATATTAATGTAAGCATTATCCATGATTGTCGCAGATCATCATTTTCTTTGGTTTTAGTTAGTGTTATCTTTTTTCGGATTTTGCTTCTTATCAGTTTCTTCTTTTTTGGCTTCGGTATCGATAGCGTCGTTTTCATCGTCCTGCTCCATTTCATGTATAATTTTTTGCGCCTTTTGCACCTTATTCTGCAACTTTTCCAACATTCGCACCATTAACTCTTTTATTATGACGGGGTCATCCATTTTTAACGTTTATCTTAGCTTTACGAAAATATAATAAATTTTTTTTCAGTATTAAATAAATTTATTTTACTTGATTATTTAGACTGGACCTACTTTTAAAGACTGCGTGAAGAAATAATAAAATATAATATTTTTTTTTTTGAAGAGCTGATTACGTTGCTTCGACGCCGAATTTTTACTTTTAAATAATTTTTATTTACAGCACTTGACAGGTTGAGCTTAGCCTACTTGCAAATGATTTTAGAATAAAAAAATGGACTGCTTTGATTGTCCGGATCGGATGCATTATGTTGGATACTACGAAATAGCTGACTGGCTGCACCAGAAAAATTTGATTGTGGATTGTGGAATACTCAACAGATAGCACAATATTTAAATATTTGCAAGATATCCAAAGGTATAAGAGTAAAAACAAAATTAATTGGAAGTGATAAGTAGGAATTCAGAAGAACAGGATCAGCATGGTGGAAGCAGTTATAACGAAGCACTGCATGGGCCTAAAGGCTGTGAGGTGGCACGTTCCCCATCACGAAGAAGTGGATGACGTAGTTAGGTAGGTGGTTAGGTTAAGGTGGCAGTTGGGACTTAGCGCCCTAACTCACTCAAAAAAGGCAGGCCCTTTGTGATACCGATAATGGGAGTAAAAGATAAGGATGTAGAATTTACAGGAAAAATTAGGGAAATAGGAAAAAAAAGTGGAAGCTGCAGGACAATGCTTAACGTGGGATTGGAACCCACAAACTTTGGGAAGATAGTCAAGTGCACTGTCGCTAGGCTATAGGGCCCGGGTGACGAAGATATGGAGACATCTCCAGAGTGCCCGGCACTTCTTACGAAACGCATCCAGTTTCTGGGTAATCCATGCCCCGAAGATCTTCCAATCTCCCGAGTGTGTCCATAAAGCACCTGTTTGGAATGTTTGGAAGTTTCAACTAGAATACAAAAATTGACAACTTTGATTCTTTCATAGTCAGGGATGCATTGTGTAATAGCTGACAGAATGCTCCCGAAAGACTTGAAGCTAAACTTTTTTGTGGGACCGGTTAAGAGCAGTGTTTACATATCAGCGAAATCTCACAAAAACGAAAACGAGCAAAATTTACACGTTTTGGATTAAATTTCGCTAAAGAATGTTCAAGGATCTAAAACTCCGAGTGGAACTTGCGGGATTTTATGAATTTTATGCTTTGGAAGCTAGACTTGGCTTAAGATGTGTCTAAAATGTCTGGGAGTTTGATGTCATAGTCTAAGAACTACTGAATATTTTATATTCAGTAAGTTCCGCTGAAAAAAAATACGTTTTCCAGTATAGAAAGACTTGAACCAAATGATTGCTCTATTTGGGTTTCCTTTGTGATTACCAAAAATTCAAAAAACGTTTTTTTTTTTTGGGTGTGTATTTTTGATTAGTTTTTATTTCGTGTATTTCATTCTATTTTTATTTTAGTGTTTTCTTTGTGTATTTCATTCTCCTTATTATATTGTGTTTTCTTTGTGTATTTCATTCTCTTTTCATTATGTCTTCTTAGTGTATTTCATTCTCTTTTAATTATGTCTTCTTAGTGTATTTCATTCTTCACATATTATCGTGTGTTTTCAGTGTATTTCATTCTCTTTTCATTATGTCTTCTTAGTGTATTTCATTCTGTTTTCATTATGTCTTCTTAGTGTATTTCATTCTCTTTTCATTATGTCTTCTTAGTGTATTTCATTCTGTTTTCATTATGTCTTCTTAGTGTACTTCATTCTCTTTTCATTATGTCTTTTTAGTGTATTTCATTCTTCACATTCTATCGTGTGTTTTCAGTGTATTTCGTTCTCTTTTCATAATGTCTTCTTAGTGTATTTCATTCTGTTTTCATTATGTCTTCTTAGTGTATTTCATTCTCTTTTCATTATGTCTTCTTAGTGTATTTCATTCTTCATATATTACCGTGTGTTTTCAGTGTATTTCATTCTCTTTTCATTATGTCTTCTTAGTGTATTTCATTCTCTTTTCATTATGTCTTCTTAGTGTATTTCATTCTGTTTTCATTATGTCTTCTTAGTGTATTTCATTCTCTTTTCATTATGTCTTTTTAGTGTATTTCATTCTTCACATTCTATCGTGTGTTTTCAGTGTATTTCGTTCTCTTTTCATAATGTCTTCTTAGTGTATTTCATTCTGTTTTCATTATGTCTTCTTAGTGTATTTCATTCTCTTTTCATTATGTCTTCTTAGTGTATTTCATTCTCTTTTCATTATGTCTTCTTAGTGTATTTCATTCTCTTTTCATTATGTCTTCTTAGTGTATTTCATTCTCTTTTCATTATGTCTTCTTAGTGTATTTCATTCTTCACATATTATCGTGTGTTTTCAGTGTATTTCGTTCTCTTTTCATTATGTCTTCTTAGTGTATTTCATTCTCTTTTCATTATGTCTTCTTAGTGTATTTCATTCTCTTTTCATTATGTCTTCTTAGTGTATTTCATTCTTCATATATTATCGTGTGTTTTCAGTGTATTTCGTTCTCTTTTCATTATGTCTTCTTAGTGTATTTCATTCTCTTTTCATTATGTCTTCTTAGTGTATTTCATTCTCTTTTCATTATGTCTTCTTAGTGTATTTCATTCTTCACATATTATCGTGTGTTTTCAGTGTATTTCATTCTCTTTTCATTATGTCTTCTTAGTGTATTTCATTCTCTTTTCATTATGTCTTCTTAGTGTATTTCATTCTCTTTTAATTATGTCTTCTTAGTGTATTTTATTCTTCACATATTATCGTGTGTTTTCAGTGTATTTCATTCTCTTTTCATTATGTCTTCTTAGTGTATTTCATTCTCTTTCCATTATGTCTTCTTAGTGTATTTCATTCTCTTTTAATTATGTCTTCTTAGTGTATTTCATTCTTCACATATTATCGTGTGTTTTCAGTGTATTTCATTCTCTTTTCATTATGTCTTCTTAGTGTATTTCATTCTCTTTTCATTATGTCTTCTTAGTGTATTTCATTCTCTTTTAATTATGTCTTCTTAGTGTATTTCATTCTTCACATATTATCGTGTGTTTTCAGTGTATTTCATTCTCTTTTCATTATGTCTTCTTAGTGTATTTCATTCTCTTTCCATTATGTCTTCTTAGTGTATTTCATTCTCTTTTAATTATGTCTTCTTAGTGTATTTCATTCTTCACATATTATCGTGTGTTTTCAGTGTATTTCATTCTCTTTTCATTATGTCTTCTAAGTGTATTTCATTCTTTTTTTAATATGTCTTCTTAGTGTATTTCATTGTATTTATATTTTGTTGTTTTCTTTGTGTATTTCATTGTCTTTAATTTCTGTCTTCAGTGTCTTCATCTTTTTCTCGTTCTGCTTCGATTTCTTCATTCTGCTTTTCAAGGTTGTTTCGCATTTGTATGAGACTCGCTAACAGGCGCTGGTTGGTTTCATTGAGCTCATCCATCCGCTTCCTCAAAGTGAGTAGTTTCTGACTATACTCAACCACACTATTCTCCAAGTTGTCATTGATGGCTCTTATCGTCATCAGTTTATTTTCCGGATCGTTTAGGTCCATGTTGTGAAGTGACCAACTGTCGTTTTTTGATGCAATTAAATCTCTCTACTGCAAAAAGCTTTAGAAATAATTAAATTTTTTATATATAATTATTTAAGTTTGGAATACTAAAATATAAAGTTTTTGTGAAAAAAAAATTTTTTTTTTAAAATATTTTATTTTCAGGAGCTACTTACTAACCTTAGCGCCAGTAAACTTTTTTCGACTGAATAAATTTTTATTTATGATTTTAGGTTAGTTTCGTTTGGCCTACTTGCAAAATAATTTTGGGGGAAAAAAATTTAAACGAATCTAAAAACGGACTGCTTTGATTGTTTCTTAGTTTCGGATGCATTGTGTTGGATACTAAAGATATTAGATTAAAAAAACAATAATTGGCTGGATGGATAGCCGCGGAAGTGTTAAAAAATTTGTGGCATGGGGCTATATATCCCATGATCTTATATGCAAATTTTGGTAGGTCAGTGACGAACTATGGGAATCGAGAAAAATCAACCTTGTTCACAAGAAGGAAGACAGCCTCAACTGCAATAACTATCGGGGAATCTTCTCCAGTACCCTAAGTGTAAACAAGCACCGTATGTAGAATCTAGCATAGACTTTTTTTTTTTTCCTAAAAGGGTTCCTCACATAGAGGTGGGGCACTGCCAAAAGGTCTTTTGTACCATACCCTTAACTTAAAGCAAAAGACTTTTCCCTTTCCGCATGAATTGCAATACGTCTTTTGTTGGTATTGACTTGAGATGGAAGGGACTAATCCATTCCTTTCCCATGTTACAGGAACTGTCCCATACCAGCGCTGGGCAGTCACAGAGAATATGTCTGGTGGTTTCATCGTCTTCTAGACAGAGCCTGCACTCTGAAGAGTCCGATAGGCCAATTTTCTGTAGATGATATCTAACAGTGTGGTTGCCAGATAGGTAAGCTCCCAGGAGCTTTAGGTCCGCTCTGCCAAAACCTTTTGTCTTGATCGCATCCAGAGGTTTGACAAGCACTTTTGCTTGACGAAGTCCCGGAATGGAGAACCAGTACCAGTAACCAGAGAACATAGGAGATGTTCTCCGGTGGCCCATTTGTTTATCATAGTTTTAATTGTGGACCAACCAATACCACAAAACGATGCAGGAGATGTGGTCACGGTGGAGACACGCTGTCGTGCTAGATCGTCAGCGATCATGTTACCATCCTCTTCCGAGTGTTCAGGCACCCAACATAGCACGACTTTGTTTCGGGCGGACAGGGTTCGGAGGTAGCTATGGCATTCTTTAACCATCCTGGAGAAGATACTCCAGGATGACAATGCCCTGATAGCAGCTTGGCTATCTGAAGGAATGCATATGCTTAGAAATCGATGGAACATAGCTTCACTACATTCGATTTATTTATCGACTTCAAGGAGGACAGAAATGCAGTGTTGAAAGCTCGAAAGCGCTGTCCGGGAAACTGCCAGAGGTAACATCCTTAAAAAGTCGGTATAATTACTTGCATGCGCAGATGACATCGACCTTATTGCCAAATCGATGAAAGATTTACGAGATAGCTTCCTGAAATTGGGTGAAGAAGGTCAGCCTGAGAGTCAATGAAACAAAGACAAAGCTAATGACGGTCACAATCTCTCATCGATTGGGCAATAAAGCCATAAGTGCAAAGCCTCTACAAAATAAGCTCCAATAAGTTCAGCAAGACAACAGATATCGATAAGAAATGTCGGTCAATCCGATTTAAAGTTATCGGAATTAGTTGCAAAAGGTTAAAGAGGAGAGTTTTGAATCGCTTCCGATGGGAAGCGAGTGTGGCCGAGTTAGTTGACAGTTCGCTTCAGAGATCATGTCTCTGGACCACGGTTCGAATTTCGGCCGTATCACATTTTTCGATGAGTTTTTATTTTTAAGTATCGAGCGCATTTTGATAGAACCTATTTGTATATAAAGTTACGAAACAAACTTTTCTCAACTCTTTGGCAAAGAGGTGGGAACGTTTCTTACATATTTGCAAATTATTTCGGATCTACAGCTATTACGTTGGGCAGCAAAAATAGCATTAAGAGGTCAAATTATAAACTTTGAAGGTTAATATTACGAGGCCAGTTTGACAAGTCGGTGACTTTTTGAATAAGCTTATATATAGTATATCTTTATATATAAAATTCCCGTGTCACATTGTTAGTGCTCATACTCCTCCGAAACGGCTGGACCGATTCTCATGAAATTTTGTGTGCTTATTGGGTTGGTCTAAGAATAAGTAATCAGCTATTTTTCATACTGCTAAGTGATAAGGGCTGCCACCCTCAAATTTAGATCAATTCTCATGAAATTTTGTGTACTTATTGGGTAGGTCTGAAATCGGCCAACATCTATTTTTTATACCCAGGGTTGCCACCCCTAACATTTTTTTTTTAAATTTTTACCAAATTGGCTGCACCGATTCTCATGAAATTGTGTGCGCCTATTGGGTAGGTCTGAGAAGCGACCAACATCTATTTTTCATATAAGGGTTGCCACCTTTTATTTATTTTTTTTTTTTGTGTGGCATTGTGTACATTGTCAGATTAACTGTTTTACGTGTTACGGGTGTTCTCATGAACGCGTTGAAGAATTTCAAATATGATTTTTGCGTGTGTTAGAAGTTGTCAATACGGAAGTTTTAAGCCTATTGCGATGTGTATTGGACATATTGGTTCGTGAGATATACGCATTTTTGTGAATATCGCGAATATAGCATAGTTGAAAATTTTCCTTGGACATTAAGTGCAGACAGAAGCGTAGTCGCAAAGGGGTTGTTATGTAGTTTCTGTGGGGCATGCATTTATTAGAGATGCGAGCTCTCTTAAGAATACTTAAGTTCGTCCATACGGCTTTTTAGAGAGTCATGAAAGTCAACTAATCCAAAAATCTTATGATTGTCTAGATAAGCTAACCAGAGAATCTTACGATGTTTATACGTTTTAAGATTATTCAAAAAGTTTGGGCAGGACAACTTCTGTCGGGCCCGCTAGTGCATAGATATATTTTATTTCTCAACAAACGCCCGTCCCAATTTCAACAAAACGAATTTTTTAGGTGGTTTAAAATCGACAACTTTGTTGCAAGTGAAGTCAAATCGTATGGACCAAAAGTGCACTTAATTCAAACTGAAATACATTTTTAACAGATTTTTGATATACTTACTTATTCTTCCTCTGTTTTTTGTTTCAGGAAACCAAAAACGAAATCGCGCAAAAATTGTGAGTTTTTGTTTTGCAGAGCACGTCGGATAGTCTACTTTTAGTTCGCTACTTTATTATTGACTTCAAAGTTTTTCAAAGTAAGTACAGTAAAAATATATTTATACAATATGACTTTTAAAGAGAGGCCTACAATTTGTCGAAATTTAAACAAAAAAATTTCTGAACCATAAACCTCAAGCTCCAATAGATGGCTTTAAATAGTGTTCCACTTTTCTTATATAAAGTTTATATTATAAACACATTGGATTTTTTTTTGTATTTAAAAATCTTAATTCTCTGCTTAATTTATTTAAACAATATCTTAATTTTTTAACTTCTTGATGGCTGCTCTTTCTATGGCATAATCAATTGTTATGATGAGCCTTGCCATAAAAAAAATTAAATGAAATTTTCATTTTAAATAAACTCTTTTGTTTTTATGTATTTTATTTTTATTATTTTCGGTTGCAGCAGTTTAAATTTTTAATTGAAATTACAAATTGATGTCAGCTTGTATGTGTGTGTGTGTATGTGTGACAGTGTATGTGTATGTGCGCTATGTGCCACAATGACCAACAGAATCAGTGAGCATGTAAAAGCCCAAAAAAAATATAAAAAAATAAAAGAGAGCAAGCAAAAAAGTATAAAAAATAAAATAAAGAATATAACAAAAAAGTGGCCATGGTAAAACTTCAAAGGCTCAGAAAATGGCGGACGGAAGCGCAAGATCAGCCATTGCCAGCAACATACATACACACGAGCACACATGCATACACACACACACATAGCAGTGTGTGCCGCCATTGTTTTTGTTTTTGTTGAGGTCAGCAGCTCAGTTGGCGTTGCATTTAATACCCAACGCGAGCCGCGTTCATTATTAATAGCGGCAGCTGCAGCGCAGTCGACGTCGCTGCCTCCATATTGACAGTTATTAAAGTGAATGGATGAATGAATGAATGAACGAGTGAGTGAGTGAATGAATGATTGAATGAATGAGTGAATAAGTAAATGCACTAGCTGAGTGTCTTCAGCGTGTCCATTTTAAGCTTCATATAAAACGCTCTCTGCTCTCTCAGCTGTTACTTTTTGGCATCACCCTAAAGGCTCAGCAGCCAGCATTAAAGTATATAATATACAAAAATTATATATATTGTATATATTTTTATATATTCATTAACATTTGCATGTATTGAACTTGCAATAAGCAGACGCTTCTTGGATTATTAACCTTCTCTGTGAAAAATACCAATTCCGCCTTTTTTTTCGCATTATCTCGATTTTTAGGCTCTGCTTTCAAAGGATTAAAATTAATGGAGCGGAAGAAGGCGGTCAGACTATGAATTTAAAGTAATTTTTATCGTCTTGGATAGCGTTTGAGCCTTTTCCAACTCCTCACGCAAAAATAAGTTTAAATAAATTTGTAAACAAGAAACTCCATTGGAGGTTAATTTAAGGTTAAGGTAAGAAAAAAGAGATACCCTTAGCCAAAAATATGTTTAAAAAAATTGGAATGGTAGAAACTTCAGTTAAGGTTAAGAAAAAACATATCCTTACCCAACAAGATGTTTAAAAAAATTTTTAAGCTAGAACTCTATTGGTGGACAGCCTTTTTGGTGTCTTAGATTTATAACTTGCTTTTGACCTAATTATAGCAGCTTGATGAATCAACAACGACTATTGTTTAATCTGTGAACAATCTTACTTGATGTTGCCTCTAGGTTAGGTTAGGTTGTATATGCAGCTCAGATAGGAACTGAGATTACCCAAGGACCATGAGGTCTATTGAGTTGCTTAGTTAAAAAAGAGGAGGAACGCAATTGAAGAAGAGGATGGATTGAGCAGAATGATCAAAAACTGTAGGACACCCCAAATCGCCTAAGTCTCTCATGTTGCAGAATCATTTTGAGGACTCGACGAAAGCATCCAGATGGATACATAGGCTAGACTACCCAGATCGTCAAAGAATGGCTTATCCACAAGCTGGGTGTGTCTTTTAAGAAGCGCCGGGAAGTCTTTCTGTCGCTTCATCATCTCTAAAGCTGCGGCAGAAATCGTGATGGGGAACGTGCAACCTCTCAGCTATGTTGCCTATGGTGCAGTGCTCCGCTACAATGCCTACCAACATCCTAGTCCTGTTTTTATGGACGCACAGGACTTCAGATGGTCGCTTTGGATCATATCTAAGCCATAGTAATCGGGAGATGCGACAACCGGACATCATGTTCCATTCTGTTTCCGCCAGAGCTGTAGCCATCTCCCTGATTTGCGATACGACGTCCTGTACTGATCTTTTTATGGCCGTAACCGCAAGGTAAGCTGCCAGCGCTGAGCCGTTCCTGGCGCACTCATTCGCCGCCTCGTTACCAGGGACACCTGAGAAACCCGAAACCCAGCAGAGGGTTATTGAAAGGCGTTGGATATGGTTGAGCGCTAGCGTCATGTTACGACATGATGAAAGAATTACAATGTTCCTTGGACTTCCGTCCAAGGTGCCAATAAATCTAGTCGCTTGCCAGACTGCGTATAGCACTGCTTGAAAAACGCTACACCAGTCGGGGAGTCGAAATGAAAGCTTCGTCGAAAGCTCTTCAGAAGATGCATGCTCTTGTGCTCATTGAACCATCAGTATAGATCGTTAGCTCGTTCCCACACACCTCGTATATAAAATATAATATGGCGCGACGAACCCGATGTGGGCTTAGGCCTGTATCGCTCGCCTCCATTCTTCGCTGTTCTCCGCTTTATTCTTCCAGTCGCAGATGCCCAGCCCATCTATATCCCTCTGTATAGCGTTAAACCAACGCTGCTTTGGTCTACCACGACGTCGAGTGCCAACTGGGTCGCTATACAGAGCACGCCTCTTGGAGCAGCTCTCCTCCATTCGATGCGCATGCTCCAGCCATCTTAATCTCTGCTGTCTAATTCTTGCGACAATTTTGATGTTATTGTATAGACCGTATGGTCTATGGGCCGCGATGGGCACAACCATGCAACAGATCCTGTGGCTAACTGGTCGCCAGCCTATGACATTGGCACGGAGTTTTGTTTTTACTGTAAAACCGATGCTGTTGCTGCCCTGTTTTTCGCCGCCGCTATAGGAAACGTCAGCGTTTCTTCCTATCCTGCAAAATTTTGTTTCCTGCTCAACGAGTCTTCTTTATCGCCACCACATCTTCTTTGCAGTCGTATGCAACTTGTCGAAGTTCCTCTAGTGCACCCGCCCAAAAGAGTGCGTTCGTTCCAGGTGCAGATGCACAGATCGTTGTCCTTTTTCTTGCCAGGTTGTTTGTCAGGGTTTTTATCCGAGGCTTTTTTGATTCTTTCGTAGTCATGAGGTTTGAAAAGGAAATGACGGCTGACTGGGCCTTCGACTCCCTTGCATGGTAGTAGATGTCCACTTACGCTTCCAATGCAAAACGTCCTCAAACGCAGATAGGCTGAGGGGCCGCCTTTTCACATTAGCTCACCCCTGAAAAGGGGTAACTAGGGGCTAATCAGAGGGTACCTAGCGTAAAGCTGGAAGTGGTGAGCTACTTGGATCGGCCAGTTAGGGAATCGTCGCTGGTCACTGCCGTGTAACAATCAGACAACTTTCCGACCCCACCTCCAATATGGGATTACCATAGCTATCAATCAAATGGTTTTCTTAGTTGAATTTCGAATGGAAATAAGAACAAAAATTTTCTAGAACGTGTTATTTCAAAACCGCTTAAAAAATAATTGGCGAAATCTCCAACGGGGTCTTTTGGCAAAATTTGGGCTCTCTAGCCTTTATAGTCTTTGAAATACTTCTCTTCGCTTAGATTACCCAGACATGTCTACATCGACTACGCTGTTCGGAATGAAATTATTAACATTAAGTTCATTTCGCTAAATTTCAAGAACTTTTTTGAGTATAAACAAGATTTTTAACTATTGTGTCTCATATCTAGGACATAATAATAAGGTCCAGCTGTAGTCGAAAAAACTAGACTAAGACAAACGCTTTGACAACACTACAAAATTCAACTTTTAATCGGATTAAGATAATTTTGACCCATTTCTAAATTATAAAAATCACAAAAGATTTACGACATTCCCAATCATAATAAATGAAGATTTTTGCTTTGTTGTATCTGTATCAACCAATTGTTACTGGGCACTAATTCTCTACCTTAAAAGTCAAACAAAACAGCTTAAAATAAGTTTCTCCGTTTTGGGGTTAGAGACCCCTTTTCTAGGGTCACGCACGGGACCGACCTCTATATTTTGATTTAATTTGCATGTTCTCCCAACTATGAGTATTTGTGTCTGTGTGTGTGTGTAGGTGTGTGTTCTCGTGTGTATTTCAATTTCTTAGTGAAATGTTTTGTTTAACACCTTCACGTGATTCCGGCAAACATTTATTAAATTGCTTTGTACTTTGTTGCCGTTTCCGGACCGCATACACGAACCCAAAAAGAAAAAAAAAAACAAAAATATACATTACGCGTTTCACATGCGATGTGGTATGGAAACAAAATACACCGCTCTTTGTTTAAATAGGGATACCTTTTTTATTAAGCTTAAGTGTAAAAAAATAGTTGGTAGAGCAGTTTAATGTTAAGATGAAATCCACCAAAATTTCAAGCGTTGACAAATCTTGGAAAGTTATCTAGAGTTTATAAGATATCGTTGTATCTCATCCAAAATGATCTGCTATTTGGGGTTGCTAAAAATTGCACAAATTTTTTGAGTGTCCTTTACGCAGCTTGCAAATAATCCGTATTACATGGAAAGAGAGAGAAAATAAGAGTTGGCAAACATGCTAAGAGATCCTAGCGCTCTAGACACTAGAGCTATTGCCTGAAAACTCTAAGTCCTTGCCTTCTTCTTCTTTTTACTACTCTGCCAAAAATATATTTTAAGTAATTGAGAATCATGGGTCGTTTGCTGAAACCACTTTTGCTACTGTCATCAAATTGAAAGGTGAATATTGTCAAAATTTTTATTTTTTTACCTAAATCTATTTTATCCCATTCAAAGTAATTCCCTTCCGGTTTGGTATATTTATACCAACGAATTTTTCACTTATCATAGTACTTGGCAAATTCCACCTTCGGAATGGCTTTTAGAGCCTTTTGCGATTCAGCTTTTATTACCTCAATCGAGTCAAAACGGTGTCTCCGGAGCGGTCTCTTGAGTTTGTTGAATAACCAGTAGTCAGATCAAGTGAATAAGCAAGTTGCGGAACGATATTTCTTCAATTTTCGGAAATGCTCACGATGAATCAAATCCGTATGAGATGGTTCGTTATCGTAATGCAAAAACTAAGATTTGTTTTCCGTAACTCCGGCCTACAGTTTCACGCGAACGACGCTTAAAACTTAAATAATATTCCTTGTTAACAGTTTGGACCGGCGAAAGGAATGCACCACACCACGATAATCGAAGAAAACTGTCAAAATGTCCTTAATTTTTTTAACGACTTTGACGTGCCTTTTTTGGCACGATATTCGCTTGATTGATCGATTGTTTCGCTATCGTAAGCGTAGATCTAAGTCTCAACTCCAGTTATGATATATTTTATTACGTCCTGAAAAGTCAAAAAGCATTGTTTTACATTGTTTTTTTTCCAAAAAATTTTGGGATTTTCAAACCATTCGAGATTGGACACTTCTAGAGTACAATTCGTCGCATAAAATCGCGCCGATCCAAATGATATACCCAAACTATCAGCAATGTCTCCAATAGTTAATCGACGATTTCCAAGTACCATTTCTTTGACCTGCTTTAGGTGGTTGTATATCAGTCGGATGTTTTTGAGTGATTAGATAAAACATTCTTCTCAATACTTTGGAGGCCGGCATTGAACTCCTTATGCCACTTGTAAACATTCTTTGAAGACAGAGTCTGATCCCTGAAGGATATCTACAGCATTCCCCTCCCACCTTTTAATATTTTTGAACAAGGATTTATTAAAATTAGTATAGTACAACAAATCTGTTATAGTTTCTGACCTAAGGCTAGCTCTGTGACGTCATCGCATGCCAGCCATCCAAGCTGTAGCTATTCTTTTGCACAGCACTGTAAATAGTACGCATACATATGTAAGAGCGGCACGAGCACAATAACAATAATGAGGCGTATTTACAAATGCATCACTCACGCTCTCTCTCTCTCCACTCTCTTACTCTCTCATGATGTAAATTTCAAGTGTTTGTGTGCGTGCGTGTGTGTGTGTGTTTGTTTGTGTGTGTTCGAGAGTGTTGTATTTTAAATTATGCGCATCCTTTTTGGTGACACGTTCTTGGCAGCGGCAGCGGCGCGAGTGTGAGGTAGAGAGAGAGAGTCCTAAAGAGAGCATGCATCGTGTCTCATCACATTTCGCTTTGCTTCTTTCATTTGTTGCTGCTGTTGTTGTTGTTGTTGTTGTAAATGCGAGGCATGACTTTCATTTTATGTTGTTTACTTTACATTCGTCCGCGTGATTTTGTTACGGGCCAGGACCAGGGCAGGGGCGCGACAATAAGCGAGGGAGGAGCTGGCAATGAGTTAGTCGACAGCGACGCTGACTGCGATCGGTTGAGCACGCAGCAATACAACAAAAACAACAACTACAAACGAGACAGAGACAGAGGCAACAAGAAGACAAATGTTAGTGATGCCGTGGGGTGTGGTGATGGGTGGGGCCCGCCTGGGTGACGGCGGCACGTGTCAACAGTTGGAAATGGGTTTTTAAGGCGCCGCAACGTATGCCACAGTTTCTTGGCTCTAAGTTTTGTTTCAATTACCGTTACCTGTTAGCTGTTTGTTAGCTTACTCTTTCATTCTCGCTTGGCCCTGGCCCTAATGCCCTTTTGAACCCTCCACAACAACTCACAACACTTTTGGCCAATTTGTGCTACCATTTTACATTTCCTGCATTTGAATGCGTTTTTAGCTACTGTCCCTTCACCCACAGCCCCCCCTCGATGACTACAATCAAGTGTTAGTTGCACACAGATACACAGATACTCTTAATGATTTATGTGTGTTAATAACACGTGAATGTGAATGTGAATATTTAGCGCTGGGTTCCTCCTAATGGCAGCCACATTAAAATAGATTAAGTTGCCCAAGAGAGCTTTCTTGGAGCCAGCAAAGAGCAGAAAGTTTTGGGCTATTTATAGTTGGAGCTAGGACGCAAGTCCCTGTGGAATGAGTGAAATTTTTAAACGAAGCTGTCACGTTCTAACGAAATTTGAAATACAAAAATTTAAGACGAGCGGAATTAGTTTGAAAAATAAATTAGAGCTGATGGGTATATATCTACGAGGTGTGTTCAAAAAGTATCGCGAATTTTATGTTTTTTCAAAAATTATTTATTTATTCATGAATATCTATTTTGTAACCTTCAAAGTAATCCCCATGAGATATTAAACAATTGCGCCAACGGTTTTTCCAATCTTCGAAGCACTTCAAAAAATCATTTTTTTGTATCTTGTTCAGCTCCTCCTTCGATGCCGTCTTTATCTCGTCAATCGAAGCGTAGCGTCGTCCTTTCATGGGCCTCTTCAGTTTAGGGAACAAGAAAAAGTCACAGGGGGCCAGATCTGGGGAATACGGTGGCTGCGGCATCATTTGTGTGTTGTTTTTGGCCAAAAAGTCGCGCACAAGCAACGATGTGTGAGCTGGGGCGTTATCGTGGTGCAAAAGCCAATTTTTGTTCTTCCACAAATCCGGGCGTTTCTGGCGAATTGCTTCGCGCAAATTGCGCAGAACTTGCAGCTAATATTCCTCATTGACCGTTCTGCCCTGTGGCAAGAACTCATGATGCACCACGCCCTTGCAATCAAAGAAAACTATAAGCAAAACTTTCACATTCAACCGAACTTGGCGCTCTTTTTTCGGTCTTGGTTCGTGCGGCAGCTTCCATTGAGATGATTGAGTTTTGGTTTCCATGTCATAACCATAAACCCACGATTCGTCACCAGTTATGACCCTCTGGAGCAAATTTGTGTCGTCGCGGACAGAGTCCAACATCTCATTAGCAATGTTCATGCGATGCTGTTTTTGGTCGAAACTGAGCAATTTTGGTACGAACTTCGCGGCGACCCGTCTCATGTCCAAATCATTGATAAAAATCGAATGGCACGAGCCAATCGATATGTCTATGTCCTCAGCAACTTCTCTAAAGGGGATTCGACGATTGGCCAATATCATTTTCTTCACTTCATCAATTTGTTCGTCTGTTGTTGAAGTGCTCGGGCGGTCGGCACTCTCTTCGTCCTTCACATCTTCTCGGCCTTCTGAGAACATTTTGTACCACCGATAAACGTTGCTTCTTTCCAAGGTAGCTTCTCCGTATGCCACAGTCAACATTCGGAATCATCCGCATCCGCGCACTTAATTTCGTTTTTCACACAAAGTTTGATACAGGTTCTTTGATCCATTTTTTTGAATAAGTAGAAATCGAAGATGAGCCAAAACACGGCAAGCGAAGCAGCTGTCAACAATTAAGTGAACATTCAAAATGGCCGAGCTTGTCGGCATAAGTGAGAGACATGAGTACCAACATAACTCCACAAAAAAATCGAAATACGTAACCCGCGAAAATTCGCGATACTTTTTGAACACATCTCCCATAACATCATAAGAGTCTCATGTTCTACCGATAAAAAATGTAACCTGCTCTGGCATAAAATTATTTTGCTTTATAGAATTAAATTCCATGTTACAAAAATAAAAAATATCGCAGCCTAAAAGTTCTTCATTAAAATCGTTCAGCTGTAGTGGGGAACCCATGGAAACTTGAAATGATCGTAATACATCAGAGAAAAAGCAGCAAACTATTTTGGGTACACACTATTTCAAAAATAATGAAGCGACAATAATTAACTAATTAATAGTGCATCCCGATAATCCCCCAATTCAGTAACCATTACAGGACGTCGTATCGCAAAACAGGGAGACTGCTCGAGCTCTGGCGGAAAGAGAATGGGACATGGTGTTCGGTTGTCGCATCTTCCAAGCACTCCGGCCGAGATATGATCCAAAGCTAACATCTGAACTCCTGCGCTTCTGTAAAAACAGAGCTAGGATTGTGGTAGGCGTTTTAACGGGACACTGCACCATAGTTGATATGGCTGAGAGGTTGCACGTTCAGCTGCGGAAATGAGGAAGAGACAGAAAGCATCCAACACCTGAACACGAATTCCTGGCGCTTCATAGAAGAATAACCCAGTTTCTGGGTAAACCATTCTTTGAGGATCTGGGTAGTCTAGCCTTTAGGCCTATAGTGGATCTGGCTGCTTTCGTCGGGTCTTCATAACGGTTCTGCAACATCAGAGACTTAGGCGATTAGGAATGTACAGTTTTTTTTTATCTTTCTCCACAATCCCTCCCTTTCTTCAATTCCTTTCCTCCCCTTCTTTTAATTAGGCAACACAACCCAGAAACTATAAAAATTAAACAACTTAAAAAAATTATAAAAAATACCAATTTTATCGCAACGCACTTTGAGTTCCCCAAAGGTAAAACTAATTTGATTGTAAAAATAACTTAGCCTCTATTGCTGTGTCCTGTATCCTGTGTCCATCGAACTTTTAGTTTTTCGCAATTTTAGGTATTATCTAACGTTGCTTTCGTCGCCATTTTCAAGTTGTTCAAAAAAAAAAACTAAAAATAAAATAAAAATGGCGCAGCACAAAGCTGTTTGTCACTTCGTTTAGCTGGCAGGAAGTAGGAAGTAAACAGCAAACTAAAGCAAGAAAATTGAATTTGAAAAGCGAGCGCACAAAAAAAAAAAGAAAACTAACCCAAAAAAGGGAGGAGGAGGGGGTAGAGAAAGGAACAGGACATGGTACACGTAGTGTAGTAGTCTAAAGAGTGGCGAGTAGAGTACAAAGGCAGAAGAAGAAGTGAATTAGTGGGCAAAAACTAAAACTAAAAACTCAGCAAGATTAATAGGAACACGTAAAATGTAATTATTTTCCTGTACTTGTGCTATTTGTGCCCGGGTCCGATGACTCTGCTGCCGTAGTCACCAACACAGAGACCACTATATACATAGCTTACGCGCCTGGCATGACAACTTTGAACATTTTTCCAGAGTTGTAGCAGAGCTCGCTGCTGGTCCCGGTCCCGGTTCCGATCCCGGACCCGCACACGTCGCTACTATCGCTCATGGCACTAACTGTCGTTGTATTGGTGTTGCTTGCTGTGTATCCCTCTGTGTGTGTGTGTGTGTGTGTAAGTTGTTTCGCCCCAAGTAGTTTTCTTGTGTAATTATAATTGCATAATTTATTTATAATATGATTTTCATGCTGTTTTCCCACACACGAACCGTACCAGGCGGGTGTGGGTTCCAAGTGGAGGCAGTTACGGGTACTGCACTGCAAGGAGCTCTCTTTCTCTCTTCCACATAGTTTAGTTTATGTATTACCAAATGCATTGGCGGCACCAACAATGACAGCAGGAGCAGCAGCAGCAGCAGCAACCATAGCGACATGTGAGCTGCCTTGGAAGCTACACTCCACCCACCCACTACTAAAAAAAAAAAAACACTCACGTCACAAAATGGCGAGCTATGCCTCTTACCGGGCCAACCGAAAATGCCTAGAGGACCAACAAACAGCAGGACGGACGACCAACCAAAGGACGACCATCCCAAACGGACGTACTGTTCCACGACTAAATGCACTTTGGCCAAAGTGAAATGTTTCCAAACTTTCACAACACAAACACACAGAGACACAGAGCCACACATACACGCGCACACTCACACACACACATACCAACAGAGATAGAGTTCTTGCCAGCAGATTGGTGGTATCCACAGCGGGGTGGCGGGGTCGATACGTGCAAGTGCTTGAAGTTCATTATGTCTGGGCATATAAATTTCACTTGGCCACAAACCGAAATCGGAGTCAAATGGCTCCGGAGGCATTTAGGTGTATAATATGCCACGTGCACACTATTTTACCTACATACACAGCTGCATTTGAATCTTTGTCTCTGTATCTGTGTGTTTGCCTGTGTGTGTGTCTGTGTGTGTGTGTGTACGTCCTCTGTGGACCAAATATGATAAGGCATTTGTGTATGACAATTTGACTTTAATGAATGGGGGCATCATCAAAGCATTTGAAGCAGTTCGTAACATCGGTTTGGGATTCCCATGGGAAACATAAGAACTTGCGGAAAATCATACAGAAATAATTATATGTGCATACATTTATTTTTATATATCTTGCTTATGAGCAACGGTAGGTTAATTTGGAGTATGCAGATTTTTCGGAGACATAGTTCCGAACACTCTGGCCGATGGGAGTAACTTTCAGATCACTCCATTTTGAAACTGAAGTTCGTAAATATTATTGAAAATATTTTTTTTAACCCTCTCAACTAAGAGTTCTTAGTTTACTTTTATTTGCCAAAAAAAAGTCTTGGAATACTTTTTGAGCCGAATTATGGTCAAGTTGCCATTATGAAGAAAAATTGGATGCAAGGAACCCCTTTAAAAAGGGAACGAGCTGACAATATATACAGATGGTTCGAAGATGGATGAGCACACAGGAGCAGGCATCTTCTCAGAAGAGCTTTCGACGAAGCTTTTATTCCGTCTCCCGACTAGTGTAGCGTTCTTCAAGCGAAGATATGCGCAGTCTGGCCAACGGTTAGACTTTTTGGCACCTTTGGCGGAAGTCCAAGGAATATTGCAATTCTTTTCAGGCTTCAATTAAAGTCTGTAACACGACGCTAGCGCTCAACCGTATCCATTACCACTCAATAACCCTCTGCTGGGTTTCGGGTTACTCTCTTCTATGGCGCGGCAAACCCGATGTGGGCTTAGGCCTGTATCGCTCGACTCCATTTTTTCCTGTTCTCCGCTTTAGTTTCGTAGTCATGGGGTTTGAAAAGGAAATGACAGCTGACTGGGCCTTCGACTCCCTTGCATGGTAATAGATGTCCATTTACGCTTCGATGCAAAACGTCCTCAAACACAGATCGCCTGAGGGGCCGCGCTCTGGAAAGGGGTATCCAGGGGCTAACCAGAGAGTACCTAGCGTAAAACTGGAGGCTGGGAGCTTCTTGGATTGGCCAGTTAGGGTATCATCGCTGGTCACTCCCTCGTGACAATCACACAACTTTCGGGTCAAGCGCATCCCAAAGACCGACTCCACCCTCCGAGTTACTCAGGTGTCCCTAATAACGAGACGACGGACGAGTGCGCTAGCGCTGGCAGCTAAACTTTTGGTTACGGACGTACAAAGAGCATTACGGGATATCGCAAATGACGGAGACGTCTAGAGCTCTGGCGGAAAGAAAATGGAACATGGTGTCCGGTTGTCGCATCTCCCGAGCACTCTGATCGTGATATGATCCAAAGCGAACATGGAATGAAACGAGTGGTTCTGCAAAATGAGAGACTTTGGCGAGTAGGGGTGTCCTACAGTTTTTTATCCTCCTCCACAATCTCTCCTTTTCTTAATAAGGCACCCCAATGGACCTCATTGCCTCTGGGTGATCTCAGTCACAATGTGAGCTGCTTACACAACCTAACCTAACCTTTGTTTCCGCTTTTCAGCAAACATTTAAAATTGAACATTTATTTTTTGAAAAGGATATCAAAATAGTCAAAAATGCTTGCGGATACTGAAAAGTAGCACGTAGAGCAAGGAAGGATTAAAGTAATCCTTTAATCTGGCTTAAAGCAGCACACAATTTTTGTTTTTCCATTGGACAACACAAACTTTAAAAAAAAACTCTAGAAAACTACTTAATAAACAAAGGCAGGGTTGCATCTCCTAAAATTGGAGGATGATCTAAATGGGCCATCCGGCAGTTGGATGTAATAAGACATGATGACTTTTAAAAAGACTAGATCGGAATTATTTATTTCTTATTTTTTCTAAAATAGTAAAATATGTCAAAAAGTGAGTTGGACCGAATCGTACAATATGGTATATATAGGCCGGAAACCATTTTCATTTCACTCATTTGTTCATTCTATAATTGATCAAATTATTTATAAAAAGGGCACAAAGACCACTGAACTTTATGGAAAACTTCTAATTTAGATGATTTTAATTGTATTTATCAAGAATTAAAAGGCGTAAAGTATAATTTTAAGATTATGATAAAATTCTTCTCATGTTCTGTTACTCCTTTTAATCCTAAATTTTTATGAAAGAATAGGTTGCTTAAATCCCCTCATCAATCCTCATTTTAAAAATAAGAAAAATGTTTTAAAAAAAAATTTTCCAAAGTTGATTAAAAAAATGCACGAATTTGTAGCAAGTTGGATAACATTTTGTTTTTTATTGGAATCTTTTATCGTATTTTTGTTCAAATCTATAGAGAGTAGGCTAATCAAAAATAGTCACCCATAATAAATTCAAATTTTGAATAATAACCTTTTTTAGTCAATGTAAGATGCTCAAATCAAATTACGTTTTATAAATTTTATAATGGACATTAATGGGACAAATGGGCAGATATTCGTGGATTGTACAAAAGGCAATGATAGATTTGATCAAATTTTGATTGTTTGATAAAAAACGCATTCAAGCGAGCTTTAAAGGTTTTGATGGACCAATTTATGAAGCAGCTGTACGCTATTATTGCAAGAATGTCCATTCTTTACGATCTCTAATCCATACGAGAACCATACAACCACTGTACATACAACTACTGGATATATAGATGATGATCTGAGTTGAAAATTTAAAAAATTGTATAATATAAACAATATAAATTCAAAAATTGATGTCTAGTGTTCCTGTTGCTGTATTCCAGATAGCCAAAAAGTAGTTAGGTTAGGTTATGTTAAGTTATGTTAGGGCGGCAGTTGAGACTGACCTTCCAACTCACTTAGGCCAAGGGTAGGCCCGTTGCGATACCGCTACAGTGAGCTATTTCACCACTTTTCCCACTTGAGAAGACCCCTATATGAGGCGAGGAAGCCATCCGGCTTCCTGAATAAACCGCAAAAGGCATTTTGGACTCTGTTCAGAGAGCTGAGATAAATGGTCAAGAAAGTGTAACTTTAGGAACCTAAATCTTTTACTGCCCAACCCAGTGCAATGACAGAAAAAGTGTTTCACCGTGTCCAGCTCCAGGAGTCATCGGCACAGCTTCTACAGAAGTCATGGTGGGGAGCATTCAACCTAAATGCGTGGTTTCCTACCAGCCAGTGTCCTTTGATACCACGGATGACAGCTGAGCACTGGGCTCTATTCAGACAGCAAAGTTCTTTCGTTCTTTTGCTGCAATATGTCGCCCAAGTTTGCCGCGAGATTCTACACGTGTTCGATGTCCGATGCCACGTTTGGCTTGCACAGTGAGCGAAAAAATTTCGTATTCTCGGCTTACAGCTGGCAATGGGTATACCCAAGCCCTCGTTGCCTTGAAGGAGGATGCTGGTGGTTCCTTGTCTAGCCAGTTCATCCGCAATACAGCTGCTCTCGAAGTTCCTATGTCCTGGGACCCATATGAGGTGAATTGAAAACTACTCAGCCATCTCCCGTATGAGAAAAGCGGCAGTTATTCACTGACTTCATACACGAAGTCATCGAAACTAGGGACTTTATACCCACTTGTCTGTGCGAGAAGATACAAATGTTCCTATTTCGAACTTGTAGATTTGTTATTGTTACTAAAGTCTCCCGGATTGCAGTGATCTCTGCCTGAAAAATACTACAGTGGTCCGGGAGTCGAAAAGCAGCTCTAACCTTGAAATCCTCAACGTAGACGCCTCCGCCTACACGGTCGTCTAGCTTGGAACCGTCCGTGTATCGAGCTGGGTCTGGTACACCTGTATTCCACTCCTTCCTTGTTGGAATATAGGCTCTGAAATTGGTTATGAAATGTTCGTCTGTTTAGAATGTTTGGAAGTTTTAACCAGATTCTAGAAATTAACTGTTTTGATTGTTTCTTAATTTCTGAAGCATTGTTTTGGATACTACGAAATAGCTGACAGAGTGCACCCGAAAGATTTGAAGTTAAACTTTTTTGTAGGACTGGTTAAGAGCAGTGTTTACATATCAGCGAAATCTCGCAAAAACGAAAACTGAGCAAAATTTACACGTTTTGGTTTAAATTTCGCAAAGGAATGTTCAAGGATCTAAAACTCCGAGTGGAACTTGCGGGATTTTATGAATTTTATGCTTTGGAAGCTGGACTTGGCGTAATATGTGTCTCAAAATGTCTGGGAGTTTGATGTCATAATCTAAGAACTACAGAATATATTATATTCGGTATGTTCCGCTGAAAAAAAAACGTTTTCCAGTATAGAAAGATTTGAACCAAATAATTGCTCTATTTGGGTTTCCCTTTTGTCTTTACCAATAATTTAAAAAACCTTTTTTTTTGGTTGTGTATTTTTGATTAGTTTTTATTTTGTGTATTTCATTCTATTTTTCTTATAGTGTTTTTTTAGTGTATTTCATTCTCTTTATATTTTTCGTGTTTTCTTTGTGTATTTCATTCTTCTTATTATATTGTGTTTTCTATAGTGTATTTCATTCTAGTTTTTAATATGTCTTCTTAGTGTATTTCATTTTATTCATATTTTGTTGTTTTCTTTGTGTATTCTTCATTTCCTTTAAATTTTGTCTTTAGTGTCTTTATCTTTTTCTTGTCTTGTTCGATTTCTTCTTTATGCTTTTCAAGGTTGTTTCGCATTTGTGTGAAACTCGCTAACAGGCGCTGGTTCCTCTGATTTATCTCATCCAGCTGCTTCGTTATAGTGACTAATTTCAGATTCTGTTCAATCACATCATTTTCGATGTTGTCCTTCATGGCTTTTAACATCATGAGCCTTGTTTCCGGATCGTTTAGGTCCATTTCGTGCACAAATTACCTTTCTTGAGGCGTATCCCGTAAATCTCTATACTGCAAAAAGTCTTAGAAATAATTAAATTTTTTATATATAATTATTTAAGTTTGGCCTACTAAAATATAAAGTTTATTGTGAAAAAAAAATGTTTTTAAAAAAATATTTTATTTTCAGGAGCTACTTACTAACCTTAGCGCTTGAAACCTTTTTTTCGTCTGAATAAATTTTTATTTATGATTTTAGGTTAGTTTCGTTTGGCCTACTTGCAAAATAATTTTGGGGGAAAAAAAATTTAAACGAAGTTTAGAAAGTTTAGTTTCGGATGCATTGTGTTGGATACTAAAGGCATTAGATTAAAAAAACAGTAATTTTCTGGCATCGATGAGATAGCCGCGGAAGTGTTAAAAAATTTGTCGCATGGGGCTAGATCCCATGATCTTATATGCAAATTTTGGTAGGTTAGAGACGAACTATGGGAATCGAGAAAAATCATCCTTGTTCACAAGAAGGAAGACTGCCTTAACTGCAATAACTATCGGGGAATCTTCTCCAGTACCCTAACTGTAAACAAGCACCGTATGTAGAATCTAGCATAGGCTTTTTTTTTCCAAAGGGCTCCTCACAGAGAGGTGGGGCACTGCCGAAAGGTCTTTTGTGCCATACCCTTAACTTAAAGCAAAAGACTTTTCCGCTTTCCGCATGAATTGCAGTATGCCTTTTGTTGGTATTGACTTGAGATGGAAGGGACTAATCCATTCCTTACCCATGTGACAGGAACTGTCCCATACCAGCGCTGGGCAGTCACAGAGAATATGTCTGGTTGTTTCATCGTCTTCTAGACAGAGCCTGCACTCTGAAGAGTCCGATAGGCCAATTTTCTGTAGATGATATCTAACAGTGTGGTGGCCAGATAGGTAAGCTCCCAGGAGCTTTAGGTCCGCTCTGCCAAAACCATTTTTCGCATGGGGCTATGATCTTATATGCAAATTTTGGGAGGTTAGAGATGAAGATCTGAACTATAGAAATCAAGAAAAACAAAGAAGGACGGAAGGAACAAAAAGTAAGACAGCCTCAACTGCAATTACTATCGGGGAACTTACTTCAGTATCCTAACTTTAAACAACAGCGTATATAGAATCAAGCAAAACCTTAGAAACCGATGGAACATAACTTCACAACATTCGATTTATTTATTTATTCGCGCAAAATCGAAAACGACCTGAATTTATAAGTTTTAGTTTTAAATTTTGCGAATGAATGTTCAAGGATCTAAAACTCGGTGTGGTACTTGCGCGATGTTATGAATTTCACGCTTTGGAAGCTGGACTTGTAGGCTTAATGTGTGCCTAAAATGTTTGGGAGTTTGATAATATACATAGTCTATGAGGTATAGCATATAATATATTCGGTATGTCCCGCTGAAAAAAATACTTTTCCCAGTATAGAAAGATTTGAACCAAATGCTTGCTATATTTGGTTTCCCTTTTGTCTTTATTAAAAATTTAAAAATCATGTTTTTTTTCTTGTGTATTTTTTATTAGGTAGTGTT
>JBAMAX010000951.1:0-18283 GCA_037043745.1 Chymomyza amoena | reverse complement strand
AGACATGTCTTTATCGATATGTCTTGTCTTGCTGAACATATTGGAACTAACTTTGGAGAGCCATTGAGAACTGTTCAATATAAAGCAAAAAAAAAAAATGTGCAGGTTAGTATTTATTCAGTTTTTCAGAAATAATAAATACGTTTCCGCAGTATACAAAAATTTGACAAAAATTTAAAAATTATCTTCTTTCTGTGTGTTTTTGTTGGTGTTCAGTTTGGATTGAATTTGGTTAGTGTTTGGTTTGAACTTTGTTTTTCATCTGATTCCTTCCATTGTTTCCTTAAATGTATTTAGGAGAGTCTTCTTAATGTATTCTATTTTCAGTTCGTGTCTTTGTGTCATTCTCAATTCTTCATTTTATACTTTACTTGGTGATATCTTTTTTGTGTTTTTGTTTCTTATTAGTTTCTTCTTTTTTTTCATCGGTATCGAAAGCGTTTTCGTCGACCATTTCATCATCGTATTCCTCCGGTTGATTAATAATTTTTAGAGCTTCCTTTACTTTATTCTCCAACTTTTCGTTCATGCGCTTTCTTTTCATTAGCTCCTTCATCTTCGGGGAATACTCCATCTTTAGAAAATCACGTTTATCTTAGACTTAAGTAAATATACGAGGGGTATTCAAAAAGGAAGTTTCCCTGGTCTGGCGTTTCTCTTGTGCACCATCTAGCGGCCTCGCACTGAACACAACATTGAGTCTATCGATAAGAGCGGCACTGGTATTGGTGACCGAAAATAGTTTTTTCAGCAGTATAAACACAACAACCATGGAGCTACCATTGCAAAACGTGACCAATTGTGAATTGCGTGCAGTTATTCGTTTTTTAACTTCAAAAGGACTGAATAGTAACAAAATTCACAGTGAACTAGTGGAAATTTATGGTTAGAATTGTATGAGTGTGCAAATGGTGCGAAGATGGCGCGCTGATTTTATCGCGGGACGTGCGAAGTTATGATGAACAGCGTGCAGGACGTCCAAAAACAGCCACTACGGACAGAGCTATTGAAGCTGTTCAAAAATTAGTGAAGAGGACAGACGGCTGACCATCGATGATATTCTCGAATTGATTCCTCCTGATATTGAAACTTCAATCTTTTCAATTTTGAAGGATAAGCTTGGTTACAGCAAAGTTTGCGCAAGATGGGTCCCACGCCTGCTTACCGAAAACCATAAACATCAACGAATAGTCGCTGCTCAAAAATTTTTTGAAATGGTTAAGAAAGAAGGCGATAGTCTCTACTCACGCATTGTGACGGGTGATGAAACGTGGTGTCATCATACGAATCCCGAAACAAAGCGTCAAAGCATGGTTTGGAAGAAACCAGAAGAAAGTGCTCCAAAAAAAGCAAAAATTCAACGTTCTGCTGGAAAAATCATGGCCACAGTTTTTTGGGACGAGCTAGGTGTTTTGCGTTGGTTGGATTTTTGGAACCTGCCACAACAAATCAATGCGGATCGTTACTACGAAGTTTTAAATAAGATTAAAAATGCCAATTTCAGACGAAAACGTCCAGGAAAATTATCCAAAAAAATCTTACTCTTTCATGATAATGCACGTGTCACATTCTGCTCAAAAAACGAGAACTTTATAATGGAAAATTCAATGGGAATATCCTCGATCACCCACCCTACCTTCCGGATCTTCGCACCAAGTGGGCAGCATTTTGGTTTCAAACGCAGCCAGTCCAAACATCTGTCAAATTTATGGCCCCAAAAAACAGGACACGTCTTTTTTTAAAGAAGGTTTTTATAAACTCTATAACAGATATGAAAAATGTATTCAAGTCGAAGGTGACTATGTAGAAAAATAGTTTGTGAGTCAAATAATTAATAAATATTCATTTTATAATCTAAAAATTTTTTTTTGTCTTTTTTTTTAATTAGGGAAACTTCCTTTTGAATACCCTCGTAAAAGATTTTTTCTTGGTATTAAGTAAATTTATTAATTTAGATTATTTAGGCTTTACCTACTCTTAGAGACTTTGCGTTGCAAAAAATTCAATATCAATAGTTTCTTTTTTAAGCGCTGATAATGTTGCTTCGACGATGTGCACTTTTTCTTCTCAATAATTTTTTACATACTACAAATTGATAGGTTATGCCAGTTTGCTTGCCACAGTTAATTTTGGCAGGCTGAAAACTTAAAAGGAAAAGCGTGGAAGTCATTAGAAACGCAGCGCTTTGAATGCTTCTTAGTTTCGGATGCATTGGATACTACGGGAAAGCTGACAGAGTGCTCCCGAATGAATTTGAAGCTAAAACTCCTTAGTGGAAACTCGGCTTAGAACGAAGAGCCGAATTCCCGCCAAAAACGAGCAAAATTTATACGTTTTGTTTTTTCGCTAGGGAATGTTCAAAGTTCTAAAAGATTTTAGACAGAAATTCAGCTTGCAATTCTTACACTCCCACAAGTTCCACTCCGAGTCTCAGAACTTTAAACATTTCTTCGCGAAATTGAAAACTAAAACGTGTAAATTTTGCTCGTTTTCGTTTTTGCGAGAATTCAGGCTGATATGCAAAAAAACTGCTATCAGATGGTCCCACAAAAGAGTTTAGCTTCAAATTCTTCTGAGCAGCTTTTTCCAGCGTATTCACCACAATGCTTCCGAAATTACAGTCAACAATCAAATGACAGTCAATTTCTGTGAATCTTGCAAAAACTTCCAAACATTTTTTCAAGTTAAACTTTTTATTCAAGTAGGCCAAAACGAAACTAATATAATTCCATAAATAAAAATTTATTCAAACCAAAAAAGTCTTTAAGTCGTAAAGGTTAGTAGCTCCTAGAAAATAAAATATTAATTTTTTTTTAAATCTTTTTCACAATAAATTTCAAAAAAATTTATAGTAGGCCAAAACTTTAAAATAATCATCATAAAAAAATTAAATTAATATTTAAGCTTTTTGCAGTGAAAGTTTTTCCCAGGGCAAAGTCAACTGACAAAAACAATATGGATGACTTGTATGACTTGGAGGCAGAATTTTATCTTTTAATTAAAAAATTAGAGGAACAAAAGAAGGAGTTGGACGAACTCTGCAACCACCTCAAGTTAGCCAGTCTTCAAAGTGAAAGAAATGAAGAAGAGCAACAAGAAAACGGAAACACAAAACCCGAAAGTAAAACAGAAAAAGACGAACAAAAACTTTAAGTAAACAAGAAGAATACCAAAGCACCTAACCCTGAAACTAAAACAGAAAAAGACCAATATTATACAAAAAAAAAAAAACAACATGAACTAACTAAAGGAATACACTTCAAAGACTCAATGCAACGATTTCCATTATAAACTTTAATAAAAAGAGAAATGAAATACACTAAAAATACACTAAAATAAAAAAAGAATGAAATACACAAAAAAAACACTAAATAAAAATACACGACCAAAAAAAAAACGTTTTTTAAATTTTTGGTAATCACAAAAGGCTAACCAAATAGAGCAATCATTTGGTTCAAGTCTTTCTATACTGGTGAACGTATTTCTTTCAGCGGCAACATACCAAATATAGTCTATGCCTTACCTCATAGACTATATAATCAAACCCAAAAGATTTCAGACATATATTAAGCCAACAAGTCTAGCTTCCAAAGCATAAGAATTATAAATCCCGCAAGTTCCACTCCGAGTTCTAGAACTTCGAGCATTCCTTAGCTCTTAACCAGTTCCACTGCACGGGTTTACCTTTAAATACTTCCGACCAGCTATTTCTCCAATATCCAACAATGTTGCCGAAATTAAGAAACATTCAAAACAGTCAATTACTTGAATCTAGTCAAAAATTCCAAAAAAAAATTTGCAAGGAGGCTAAACGAAACCAACCTAAAATCATAAACACAAATTTATTCAGACGAGAAACGATTTCTAGTGACAAAGGTTAGTAGCTCCTGAAAATAAAATATTTAAAATTTTTTTTTTCACAAAAAAAACTTAGAAAATCATATATAATAAATTAAATTAATACTAAAACTTTTTGCAGTAAAGAGTTTATTTTCTAAAGCCGTAGCCGTAAAATTTTCGATATGGACCTTGACGATATCGATAATATGTTACTGACGTTATCGTGCATCCAGGCTAACTTGGAAAATGCATGGAAGCAATATTGTCAAAAACTCGACGAAGCTCAAGAGCAGATCAATCTGAGCGCCGAGCGCCTGTTAGCCGAACACCAAAAGGTGAGACAAATGTGTAACTACAACAACAACAAAACAGAAACCCAAACAAAAACAGAAAAAGATGAAGACACTGAAGACAGAATGTAAAGAAAATGAAGAATACATAAAGAAAACAACAAAATAAAAAATAGAATGAAACACACAAAGAAAACACGAAAAATATAAAGAAAATGAAATGCACTAAGAAGACATATTAAAAAGAGAATGAAATACACGAAGCAGACACTAAAATATGAAAAGAATGAAATACACGAAAAGGACCCAATAATAAAAAGAGAATGAAATACACGAAGCAGACACTAAAATATGAAAAGAATGAAATACACGAAAAGGACCCAATAATAAAAAGAGAATGAAATACACAAAGAAGACATGCTGATGGACATAGAATGAAATACACTAAGAAGACATAATGAAAAGAGAATGGAATACACTTAGAAGACAATAAATATAAGAAGAACTAAATACACGAAAAACACACAACAATAAAAAGAGAATGAAATACACTAAAGGCAAAATAAAAATAGAATGAAATACACGAAATAAAAACTAATCAAAAATACACCAGCAAAAAAACATGTTTTTTGAATTTTTGGTAATCACAAAGGAAACCCAAATAGAGCAATCATTTGGTTCAAATCTTTCTATACTGGGTAACGTATTTCTTTCAGCGGAACATACCGAATATAATATATTCTGTGGTTTGTAGACTATGAAATCAAACTCCCAGACATTTTATACACATGTTAAGCCAAGTCCAGCTTCCAAAGCATAAAATTCATAAAATCCCGCAAGTTCCACTCGGAGTTTTAGATCCTTGAACATTCCTTCGCGAAATTTAATACCAAAACGTGTAAATTTTGCTCGTTTTCGTTTTTGTCAGATTTCGCTGATATGTAAACACTGCTCTTAATCAGTCCCACAAAAAAGTTTAGCTTCAAATCTTTCGGGAGCACTCTGTCAGCTATTTCGTAGTATCCAACACAATGCATCCGAAAACATGAAACAATCAAAGTAGTCCATTTTTTCTTCTAGTTGAATTTTCCAAACATTCCAAACAGGTGCTTTATGGACACACTCGGGAGATAGGAAAGATCTTCGAGGCATGGATTACCTAGAAACTGGATGCGTTTCGCTAAGAAGTGCCGGGCAATTACATATCAGTTGTTAGATACTTTCTGTCTCCATATCTTCGTCACCCGGCCTCTATAGCCTAGCGACAGTGCCCTAGACTATCTTCCCAAAGTTTGTGGGTTCCAATCCCACGTTGGGCATTGTCCTGCACTTTCCACTTTTTTTTCCTATTTCGCTAGTTTTTCCTGTCTATCCTTTATCCTTATCACTTACTCCCATTATCGGTATCACAAAGAGCTTGCCTTTTTTGGGAAAGGTGGGGCGCTAAGTCCTAACAGCCACCTTAATCTAACTACCTAACCTCACTACGTCATCCATCATCTTCGTGATGGGGAACGTGCTATCTCACAGCCTTTAGACCAATGGAGTGCTTCGTTATAACTCTTTCCGCCATGCTGATCCTGTTCTTCTGAATTCCTACTTATCACTTCCAATTTATTGTGTTTTTAATCTAATACCTTTGGATATCTTGCAATAGTTTTGCAAATATATAAATATTGGTCTACCTCTTAAGTATTCCACAATCCACAATCAAATATTTCTGGTGCACTCTGTCAGCCATTTCGTAGTATCCAACATAATGCATCCGAAACTAAGAAACAATCAAAGCAGTCCATTTTTTGATTCTAAAACTCATTTTGCAAGTAGGCTAAACTCAACCTGTCAAGTGCTGTAAATAAAAATTATTTAAAAGTAAAATTTCGGCGTCGAAGCAACTGAATCAGCTCTCTAAAAAAAAGTATTTATATTTTATAATTTTTCACGCAGTCTTAAAGAGGTCAAGCCTAAATAATCAAGTAAAATAAATTTATTTAATACTGAAAAAAATTTCATTATATTTACGTAAAGCTAAGATAATCGTTAAAAATGGATGACCCCGTCATAATAAAAGAGTTAATGGTGCGAATGTTGGAAAAGTTGCAGAGTAAGGTGCAAAAAGCGCAAAAACTATACATGAAATGGAGCAGGACGATGAAGCCGACGCTACCGATCCCGACGCCAAAAAAGAAGAAACTGATAAGAATCAAAATCCGAAAAAAGATAACACTAACTAAACAAAAAATGATGATCTGAGACAATCATGGATAATGCTTACATTAATATCCGGAGTGTTCACGGCAATGGCTGCGGCCAAGTAGAGCATTGCCAAAGTAATCAGGGTACAAATAGAAAGGATCACCATTTTTTCAGAATCACTTGCAAAACAAAAACTTTTATAAAATACAATTTAATAATTTCAATGGCTTTAGAAAATTATACATATAAAAATATGATAAACTATATAAAATTATATAAATAAAAAACAGAGTTCAAACCAAACACTAACAAGACATCGTTATTTACATTTTAAAGGAATGATCGAAGGATTTCCATTCCGAAGACGAAACAAATCAAAACCTAAATCCAATCCAAGCTGAACAACAACAAAAACACACAAAAAGAAGATAATTTTTTTGTCAAATTTTTGTATACTGCGGAAACGTTTTTTTTTCAGAATAAACTGTATTATATTCAGTGCAAATTTTTTTTGCATTATATTGGACATGGAGACCATGCCAAAGGCTCTCAAAAGTTCCGATATGTTCAGCAAGACAAGACATATCGATAAAGACATGTCTGTCAAATCGATTGAAAGTTATCGAAGTTAGTTGCAAAAGGTTGAAGAGGAGAGTTTGGAATCGCTTTCGATAAGAAAAATGTGGTCGTGTTGGTTGAGAGTTTGCTTCGGACGTCGCCCTCTGTGGACCACGGTTCGAATACCAACCGATGCACATTTTTCTTATGCATTTTTATTCAATATTTATATTTTTTCAAACACATATCCGTCAATTTTTTTTTGGAATACCGCTTGAGATGGCACTTGTGAGGCGATTTTTAAGAAAGAAAAAAACAAAATTTGTGAAATATTTTTTGTATTGGCCGCCTTTACGCAATTAACAAAAAAAAAAAAGAATCATCTAGACACGTCTAGACTTAAATAACTCCCTACTGTCCTGTGGTGACTATCAAGATGTCCTTAACTCATGACTTTGAGGACTACTCTAGATTATGATTTTATTGCTAAAAAACACGATTTTTATTAAAAGAAATTGGAAAATAATGCATTACTAAAAAATAATTCAAATATGCATGCAAATGGGAATTCTGATATCTGTATATTTTTATATTTCAAAACAAACAATCTTGATATGTTCCAAATCTACAAATGAATGCATTCCTGATTTAGTGACCATATGAACTAAAATACAAGAAGTACAACCCGATTCAAAGGAAAAAGTTTTTCAGTCGCAAAGGTGGAGCTACTAACCTTTGCTACTGGAAATTAAAGTATTATTTATTTTTTTCTTAGTTTTTTTTTTTCAAAAAATTTCAAATATTTTTAGTAGGCCAAACTTAAATAATCATATAAAAAAATTTGATCAATACTAAAACTGTTTGTTTAAAAAAAAAAATGGACTTAAACGATCCAGAGAACCAGTTAATGATTCTACACTGTTTGCGAACCGGTTGAAGGAGCTCAAATGAGATTGGTCAAAATAAATAAGGAGTTGGACCGCCGCGGCCTTTTAGACAGTCTCCAGAATGAAACCAATGCGGAACCACAACAACAAGAAAACGAAAACCCAAACTTAAACAGAAACAGAAAAAGATGAAGACACTTTAAAATGAAGAGAATGAAATACACGAAGAAAACAACCAAATAAAAAATACACAAGCCAAAAAAACGCGTTTTTTAAATTTTTGGTAAAGACAAAAAGGGAAACCAAGTAGATCAATTATTTGGTTCAAATCTTTCTATACTGGGAAACGTATTTTTTTCAGCGGGACATACCGAATATAATATATGTATATATGCTATACCTCGTAGACTATATTATCAAACTCCCAAACATTTTAATCACACATTAAGCCTACAAGTCCTGCTTCCAAAGCGTAAAATTCATAAAATCGCGCAAGTACCACTCCGAGTTTTAGATCCTTGAACATTCATTCGCAAAATTTAAAACTAAAACTTATAAATTCAGGTCGTTTTCGATTTTGCGCGAATAAATAAATAAATCGAATGTTGTGAAGTTATGTTCCATCGATTTCTAATGTTTTGTTTGATTCTAAATACGCTGTTGTTTAAAGTTAGGATAAGTTCCCCGATAGTTATTGCAGTTGAGGCTGTCTTACTTCTTGTTCCTTCCGTCCTTCTTTGTTTTTCTTGATTTCTATAGTTCAGATCTTCATCTCTAACCTCCCAAAATTTGCATATAAGATCATAGCCCCATGCGACAAATTTTTGATCACTTCAGCCAATTAATTGTTTTTTTTATTCTAATATCTTTAGTATCTCCTGGACACTCGGGAGAGGATGGTAACATGATCGCTGACGATCTAGCACGGCAGCGTGTCTCCACCGTGACCACATCTCCTGCGTCGTTTTGTGGTATTGGTTGGTCCACAATTAAAACTATGATAAACAAATGGGCCGCCGGAGAACATAGGAGATACTGGTTCTCCCTTCCGGGACTTCGTCAAGCAAAAGTGCTTGTCAAACCTCTGGATGCGCTCAAGACAAAAGGTTTTGGCAGAGCGGACCTAAAGACACTGGGAGCTTACCTATCTGGCCACCACACTGTTAGATATCATCTACAGAAAATTGGCCTATCGGACTCTTCAGAGTGCAGGCTCTGTCTAGAAGACGATGAAACCACCAGACATATTCTCTGTTACTGCCCAGCGCTGATATGGGACAGTTTCTGTCACATGGGAAAAGAATGGATTAGTCCCTTCCATCTCAAGTCAATACCAACAAAAGACGTACTGCAATTCATGCGGAAAGGGAAAAGTCTTTTGCTTTAAGTTAAGGGTATGGTACAAAAGACCTTTTGGCAGTGCCCCACCTCTATGTGAGGAACCCTTTTAGGAAAAAAAACAACCCTTGGCTAGATTCTACATACGGTGCTTGTTTACAGTTAGGGTACTGGAGAAGATTCCCCGATAGTTATTGCAGTTGAGGCAGTCTTCCTTCTTGTGAACAAGGTTGATTTTTCTCGATTCCCATAGTTCGTCTCTAACCTACCAAAATTTGCATATAAGATCATGGGATATAGCCCCATGCGACAAATTTTTAGCACTTCCGCGGCCATCTCATCGATGCCAGCCAATTATATTTTTTTTAATCTAAAATCTTTAGTATCCAACACAATGCATCCGAAACTAAGAAACAATCAAAGCAGTCCGTTTTTGGATTCGTTTAAATTTTTTTTCCCCCAAAATTATTTTGCAAGTAGGCCAAACGAAAGTAACCTAAAATCATAAATAAAAATTTATTCAGACGAAAAAAAGCTTGCAGGCGCTAAGGTTAGTAAGTAGCTCCTGAAAATAAAATATTTTTAAAAAAAAAAAATTTTTTTTTGTCACAAAAACTTTATATTTTAGTAGGCCAAACTTAAATAATTATATATTAAAAATTTTATTATTTCTAAAGCTTTTTGCAGTAGAGAGATTTACGAGATATGCTTCAAGAAACGTACAGTTGAGAACTTATCGAAATGGACCTAAACGATCCGGAAAACAAGGCTCATGATGTTCAAAGCCATGATTAGGACAACAGCGGAAAATGACTTGATTGAACATTGAGTCTGAAATTAGTCACTTTAAGGAAGCAGCTGGATGAGATCAATCGGAGGAACCGGCGCCTGTTAGCGTGTTTCGACACTAATGCGAAACAACCTTGAAAAGCATAAAGAAGAAATCGAACAAGACCAGAAAAAGATAAAGACACTGAAGACAAAACGTAAAGGAGAATGAAGAATACACAAAGAAAACATCAAAATAAGAATACAGAATGAAATACACTAAGAAGACATATTAAAAAGAGAATGAAATACACATAGAAAACACGAATATATATAAGGAGAATGAAATACACTAAAAAAACACATATAAAGAGAATGAAATACACTAAAATAAAAATAGAATGAAATACACGAAATAAAAACTAATCAAAAATACACAACCAAAAAATACACGTTTTTGAAATTATTGGTAAGCACAAAAGGGAAACCCAAATAGAGCAATCATATGGTTCAAATCTTTCTATACTGGAAAACGTATTTTTTTTCAGCGGAACATACCAAAATATATTCTGTAGTTCTTAGACTTGACATCAAACTCCCAAACATTTTAGACACATCTTAAGCCAATTTCAGCTTCCAAAGCATAAAATTCATAAAATCCCGCAAGTTCCACTCGGAGTTTTACATCCTTGAACATTCTTTAGCGAAATTTAATCTAAAACGTGTAAATTTTGCTCGTTTTCGTTTTTGTGAGATTTCGCTGATATGTAAGCACTGCTCTTAACCAGTCCTACAAAAAAGTTTAACTTCAAATCTTTCGGGTGCACTCTGTCAGCTATTTCGTAGTATCCAACACAATGCTTCCGAAATTAAGAAACAATCAAAACAGTTAATTTCTGAATCTTGTTAAAACTTCCAAACATTCTAAACAGACGAACATTTCATAACCAAATTCAGAGCTTATATTCCAACCAGGAAGGAGTGGAATACAGGTATACCAGACCCAGCGGGCTCGATAAAGCTATACACGGACGGTTCTAAGCTAGACGACCGTGTAGGCGGAGGCGTCTACGTTGAGGATTTCAACGTTAGAGCTGCTTTTCGACTCCCGGCCCACTGTAGTATTTTTCAGGCGGAGATCACTGCAATCCGGGAGACTTTAGTAACACTAAGAAATATACAAGTTCGAAATAGGAACATTTGTGTCTACTCGCACAGACAAGTGGGTATTTAGTCCCTAGTTTCGATGACTTCGTGTATGAAGTCAGTGAATAACTGGCGCTTGTCTCTACGGGAGATGGCTGAGTAGTTTTCAATTCACCTCATATGGGTCCCAGGACATAGGGACTTCGAGAGCAGCCGGATTGCGGATGAACTGGCTAGACAAGGAACTACCAGCTTCCTCCTTCAAGGCAACGAGGGCCTTGGGTATACCCATGGCCAGCTGTAAGCTGAGAATACGAAATTTTTTCGCTCTCTGTGCCAGCCAAACGTGGCATCGGACATCGAACACGTGTAGAATCTCGCGGCAAACTTGGCCGACATATTGCAGCAAAAGAACCAAAGAACTTTGCTGTCTGAATAGAGCCCAGGGCTCAGCTGTCATCCGTGGTATCAAGGGACACTGGCTGGTGGGAAACCACGCATTTAGGTTGAATGCTCCCCACCATGACTTCTGTAGAAGCTGTGCCGATGACTCGTGGAGCTGGAGACGGTGAAACACTTTTTCTGTCATTGCACTGGGTTGGGCAGTAAAAGATTTAGGTTCTTAAGTCACACATTCTTTTCGATTTATCTCAGCTATCTGAACAGAGTCCAAAATGCCTTTTAAGGTTTATTCAGGCTGCCGGATGGCTTCCTCGCCTCATATAGGGGTCTTTTCAAGTGGGAAAAGTGGTGAAATAGCTCACTGTAGCGGTATCGCAACGGGCCTATCCTTGGCCTAAGTGAGTTTTAAGGGCAGTCTCAACTGCCGCCCTAACATAACCTAACCTTAACTACTTTTTGGCTATCTGGAATACAGCAACAGGAACACTAGACATCAATTTTTGAATTTATATTGTTTATTTTATAAAATTTTTTAAATTTTCAATTCAGTTCATCATCTATATGTCCAGTAGTTGGATATTCAGTAGTTGTACGGTTTTCGTATGGATTAGAGATCGTAAAGAATGGACATTCTTGCAATAATAGGTACAGCTGCTTCATAAATTGGTTCATCAAAACCTTTAAAGCTCGCTTGAATGCGCTTTTTATCAAACAAATCAAAATTTGATCAAATCTATCATTGTCTTTTGTGCAATCCACGAATATCTGCCCATCTGTCCCATTAATGTCCATTGTAAAATTTATAAAACGCCTAAAAATTTGAATTTATTATGGGTGACTATTTTCGATTAGCCTACTCTTAATAGATTTGAACAAAAATACGATAAAAGATTCTATTAAAACACAAATGCTATCCAACTTCGTGCTCAGAAAGTGAATTCGTGCATTTTTTTAATCCCTTCCGAAAATTTTTCTTATTTAAAAATGAGTAAAGGTTGATGAGGGGATTTAAGCAACCTATCTCTTTCATAAAAATTTCATAATAAAATGATGACCCTATACTTCACTAGGAGTAACAGGACATAAAAAGAATTCTATCATAACATAAAAATACAATTATAATAATCTTAAAATTATACTTTATGTCTTTTGATTCGTGATAAATACAATTAAAATCGTCTAAATTTGAAGTTTTTCCATAAAGTGTACCAGTGTTCATTATAGAATGAACTAATGAGTGAAATGAAAATGGTTTCCGGCCTATTTAGGTGTACCATATGGTACGATTGAGTCCAACTCACTTTTTTAGACTTGCACTCCAATTTTAGGAAATGCAACTCTGCCTTTGTTTATTAAGTAGTTTTCTGGAATTTTTTTTAAGTTTGTGTTGTCTAATGGAAAAAACAACAATTTTGACCCCCTTTAAGTCAGATAAAAGGATTACTCTAATCCTTTCCTGCTCTGCGTGCTACTTTTCAGTATCCGGAAGCATTTTTGACTATTGTCATGTCATTCCCAAAAATAAATGTCCTTTTTTAATTTTAAATGATTGCTTTTGTATTTAGCAACGCCCTTGTGGGACTCGTAGATCAAAAGACTCCCTATGCACATATAATTCTTTTTTATAAAAAGTAAATGGATTTAAACTAACACCTAGCCTAGTTAACAAAATCCAGGACGGTTATTTTGTGAAAAGCGGAATCAAAGATTAGGTTATTTCTGTAGGCAGCTCGGATAGTGAATGAGATCACGCAGGGACCATGAGGTCCATTGTGTAGCCTAATTAAAAGAAAGGGAGGGATACATTGACTAAAAAAGGTTTTGCCTAAAAATTTGAATTTATTATGGGTGACTATTTTCGATTAGCCTACTCTTAATAGATTTGAACAAAAATACGATAAAGGATTCCAATAAAAAACAAAATGTACGATTCGGTCCAACTCACTTTTTGACACTTTCACTCCAATTTTAAGAAATGCAACCCTGCCTTTGTTTATTAAGTAGCCCCGGTCATTACGGATGTCTAAATATTTGTCTTTATTCATTGTGAACCTCCGTGAATTTTAAATTATGTCAATCTAAGAACCACAGTTCGCGGTTACAGCTTTCTAAGCGTTTTCAGGGCAGCCATTATAAGCATTTTTTGGGGATCTTCAAGGTCCCCATTTAGGTTGAAATCTTGAATATTTCTTTTGAAAAAAAAAGTTTTGTTTAATGAGGTTCCTCAGCTGTAATGAACTAGTTTGTACATATCACAACTATTAGCTAATACATACAGAGTGTTTTTTTTAGAGGTTCACAAGTTTGAGTTTGCAACACTGCTTTATCTGACAACCCATTTAACAGCTGATAGTTGCTTTTTGTAGAGTTTGGCTTGAAATTTTACTATGGTTAAACCCATAATTCTCTGATAAAGCTCAATTTTAGTTGAATTTTGAAATTTGAAGTGAGGATAATCCATAAGCTTTTGTCCAAACTACATTAGGTTACACCGGTTGAACCCTGGGGGAGATCACACCATAGACTGCATATTCCTTAAGTGGAAATGTGCAGAACTACATTACATCCACAAGAAATTGCTGTCACTTGTCTGTATCAATAAACTGGAGACAATTGAATATCTGGAAATCAACCGAAATATGTATTATATCTCATGGGGATTACTTTGTAGGGGACAAAATAGATATTCATGAATAAATAAATAATTTTTGAAAAAACATAAAATTCGCGATACTTTTTGAACACACTATACTAAAGTAGCATTTATATACAGATTATAATATTTAATAAAATCGGGCCAGTTATTTTGGTGTTTTCCTCAAAATATTATGAATTACACAATTTAATACGGATAATTTATTTTTGACACTCGTACATAGTATTTGTACTGAGAGGTACCCAGATGACCTGCCCTTCATCTTATAGCTTTTAAAATCGTTAGATGTGACGTAAGCAGCAAAAAGAGAGAATACAAAGTTAGCATCATTTTGCTGAACATATTTACAAAACTTCTTAAGTTTCAACTCTCTTGTGATCTCTTCTGTTATCAATCAGAATGCTCTATTGTAAAATAATTATTTTCAATAATACAAATTCTATTCAAACCAACTATTTTTATGCGAGGTATGTTTCAATGGCAGGGTATACGTACTTCGTTCAACATTATATGCAGCCTGTACTAAAGGTATAAAGATTTCTGGATTCTCGCTGTCTTAAAGTTAAGAGTTAAAGGCAAACCAACTCCTATCCCTCAGATCTTTCATGCTGCCAAACAAGCATAGATTTGTTGTGTAAAGTTTCTAGTTTTATTTTAGTACAGAAAACGAAGACTCAAAAAATACGTTTATTGGAAAGAAAAAAATACTTAATGGAGGAAACTTTCTAGAGACGATCTCTTAGGAACCTTGTGCTAAGCCTATGACCGAGTTTTCGTTTTTGTGAGTAGAGGGCGTGGCAACGCCATATAATAATATATGTTGGTAAGGTTTTCTATCAAACATAAACTCATGATTAAGGTAAGGGCAATATTGTTGCAAATAACGAAAAAAATATCTATCACACACCACATTTTTCCCATCACTAAATCGAGAATTGCATTTATTTGTAGATTTGGAACTTCTCAAAATGGTTTGTTTTAAACATGAAAATATACGGATATCAGAATTCCCATTTAAGGGGTCCCGGTGGTCTAGAATTTTCGAAAAATCTAATTTTTATTCCATATATTTCGAAAGTATAGGCTTTTAAGAAGAACGGATATTCCCAGTATTTTCGATTCTACAGCCGTTTTAGCAGGTAGAGTCAGGTTGTTGATCAGTGTTGCTTTGCGTGTTGACTAAGCAACATCGAGCTGTTCATTAAAATAAAATATCTAAGAAAATGGATAAAAAACAAAGCAGGGAGACTTATAGACGACCATGCTCTAAAGCGCGTAAGAGATCTTTTAAAGGTAATCGATATACTTCTGAAAATTCAGTAAATTATACAAGTACATCGGTGAAAAAATTAGAAGATAGTGAGCAATTGGAAGTAAATGTCAATCCTACTTTCAGTTATTGTATCATTGAATTCAGTGCGATAATCTTGAAATTGCAACGGGGTTTAGGTTTCAAACTCTCTGTAAAGTGTAACTGCAAAGAGACTTTTATTCTGTCTTCGCCTTTAGTTGATAAGGCATTTGAAATAAACCGTCGACTTGTTCTTGCCTTGAGAATGCTTGGAGTTGGATTTCAAGGATTTCTGTATGCTGCTGGAATCGCTGATTAACTGTAAGTATTAAAAATTTCTGAAATTTTTGAAAATATCCACTCTTAAAACTTTAAACAGAATTATCTCAAAACTACTTTTTTGGTCTGGTGTTGTCGTAAAAAAAAAACTATCCAACGGAATCGTCTGAATATATTGTTCACAACATCAATGGCTATCGCCCGAACTAGATATCATATTATTATTTCAATTATTTCGTATTTTTTTAATTAAAAACTGAGAAAAAATAACCCGATTTTTAGAGGGTCAAATTCGAAATAGCTCCATTTTGTCAAATAATTTTTTTATTTTTATTTTAGTTCGGGACATAGCTACAGTCATGCTGATTAATAATTTTTTTGGTTTTTGTGTTTCAGATAAATAGAAGAGCCAAAATGGAACAAAGAATATTTTACAAATTTTTTTTTTTTTTCTTAAAAATCGCCTAAAAGGTTCATCTCAAGCGGTATTTCAAAAAAAAAGTGATGGATATATGTTTGTAAAAATATAAATATTGAATAAAAATGCATAAGAAAAATGTGGAGCCATTGGAATTCGAACCGTGGTCCAGAGGGGACGACGTCCGAGGCAAACTCTCAACCAACACGACCACATTTTTCTTATCGAAAGCGATTCCAAAATCTCCTCTTCAACCTTTTGCAACTAACTTCGATAACTTTTAATCGATTTGACAGACATGTCTTTATCGATATGTCTTGTCTTGCTGAACATATCGGAACTTTTGAGAGCCTTTGGCATGGTCTCCACTGTCCAATATAATGCAAACAAAAAATGTCCAGGGTACATTATATTCAGTTTATTCAGAGAAATTAAATACGTTTCCCAGTATACAAAAATTTGGCCAACAAATTAAAAAAAAAAACGTTGTCTTCTTATTGAGTTTTGATAATGTTCAAATTGAATTGGATTTAGTTTTTGATTTGTTTCGTCTTCAGAATGGAAATCCTTCGATCATTCCTTTAAAATGTAAATAACGATGTCTTGTTAGTTTTTGGTTTGAACTCTGTTTTTTATTTATATAATTTTATATAGTTTATTATATTTTTATATAATTTTCTAAAGCCATTGGAATTATTAAATTGTATTTTATAAAAGTTTTTGTTTTGCAAGTGATTCTACAAAAATGGTGATCCTTTCTATTTGCACCCTGATTACTTTGGCAATGCTCTACTTGGCCGCAGCCATTGCCGTGATCACTCCGGATATTAATGTAAGCATTATCCATGATTGTCTCAGATCATAATTTTTTGTTTTAGTTAGTGTTATCTTTTTTCGGATTTTGATTCTTATCAGTTTCTTCTTTTTTGGCGTCGGGATCGGTAATGGCTTCTTCGTCCTGCTCCATTTCATTAATAATGTTTTGCGTTTGCTTCATCTTATTCTCCAACTTTTGCAACATTCGCTTGATCTCCATTAACTGTTTTATTGTGACGGGGTCATCCATTTTTAACGATTATCTTAGCTTTACGTAAATATAATGAAATTTTTTTCAGTATTAAATAAATTTATTTTACTTGATTATTTAGGCTTGACCTACTTTTAAAGACTGCGTGAAAAAATTATAAAATATAAATACTTTTTTTTAGAGAGCTGATTAAGTTGCTTCGACGCCGAATTTTTACTTTTAAATAACTTTTATTTACAGCACTTGACAGGTTGAGTTTAGCCTACTTGCAAAATGATTTTAGAATCAAAACATGGACTGATGAGGAAGAGACAGAAATCATCAAAAACCTGCTATGCGGCTGCCCGGCACTTATTTCAAGACGAACCCAATTTCTGGGTAAACCATTTTTTGAGTATTTGGGTATTCTAGCCTATATGCCCATAGCGGATCTGACTGCTTTCATAGAAACCTTAAAATAGTTTTGCAACATGACAGACTTACGCGATTTTTGATCCTCCTGCACTATCCCTCCGTTTCTTCAATTCCATTCGTTCCGTTTCTTTTAATTAGGCAACACAATGGACCTCATGGACAGACCAAAAACATTTTTGGCACCCTGAACATAACCTCAAAAATAGAAAAAGCGCCTCAAATATCTCAAAATCCTGGCGTGATGGACAAATTCTGATTTCGGATTCAGATTCTATGCAGCAAAGTACTTCACAAATGACCCTTAGCTTTCCAACAACTGACATGACCTTGGTATTTGTAAGCCTGTCTAATTTGTGTATCAAGCATACAAATATTTTTCTAGCTCATCTGATTTCCCGGATTCTATCAAAATTTTTTGGACAACTGGCGTGTCATAGCATATACTATCTTCGACGTCCATATTGCTAAAACCAGTGGAGGATCCAGGGGGGTTTCGCGTAGCTTATAAGATTTTCAAAATGGTGGAGAGATCATATCGCAAGCATCAATTTGCTCCAAAAAGTTTCTTTTAGCGATTCTTTTGCCAAATCTACTTCCTAGGAACAAAAAAGTTTTTAGCTAATCATTAGTTTCTGGATAATAGATAACTGCTCAGATGATTTCCCAGATTCTAACAACATTTTCGATTATTGACCTACCAGAGCATGGCCTCTTTCAAAACGGAATTGTTGGAACCAGTGGTGGATTCACGGGGTTTCGGGTTCGGACCCTCC
>JBAMAX010000949.1:0-150964 GCA_037043745.1 Chymomyza amoena | reverse complement strand
CAAAAGTCATGGCTCTAAACGTTTATTCTGGTCGCCTATGTTCCGACAAATCAGTGTCCAGTGAGCGCTCTGACAGCCTTATGGATCTTTTTGGGTCAATTTTAGGCCATATCTGGTTGAGCAATGGGGTGTTCTTTACCACAGCCTTTGTATGTTAGAGGTAAATTTCTCCCTTGTTTGTAGCTCGAAAGTGGATATAAGCAAGCGAATATCCTCCTTATCCGAGGGTAAATGTCGTTCGCTCTCTGGCAAATTCTCATTCTAAATAGCCTTAACCATGAATTATAGTAGTCTATATGGTCATCTTGACATAATAGCCATTCGTTAAAACAAGCTGATTACGATGGGGTTGTCACCTTAGTTAGAGCAAACGATAGCTTCGCCCCAAAAAGAATAATGCTTCGACAATGTTGTAGGTAACCGAAGAAGATGTCGAATGAAGTCAAAATGGTGAGATGGAGTCGATCAAGATGCAGAGGACTAAGGTCAGAGAACTCGAATCCGATGATTGCGACGAACGTAGGCGAAGACCACGAGAGACTACAGATCCGACCAGGATTGCCTTCATTAATAATCATCTTCTGTCATCTCTTCATAACAGTTAAGATTTGCTACTGAACAGTATCTCGCTGTTTCCTTACCGATGTTGCTAGAATCTTGAAAGCTACCTTACTCGAAATTAAAAAATTGCCTCATTAATTGGTTTATAAAGTAGTATTAAGAAATCGTTTTTTTTTGTACTTCAGAACTTTTATAGTTATATATATATATTTTATATTTATATAGCCAACCCTCGTACTCTCACATAGACCAAGTTGAACATGTTGCTGTTGGTCACCAATATATTTTTATATACTGTCCGTAAAACTGGCCTAAAACTTTGATCAACAAAACGAGCATGTCGCAACATGTCAAACTAAAGAAGTTGAATGACAACAAAAAAAAAGAAAAAAAATAGATAAAAAGTTGAACAAATAGCAAACGGTCACACTTGGCCAAGATGTGGGTAATGCTGCGCAGCTGTTAAAATGTTTTCAAATTAATTCAAACTCATGAAATATTTAGCATAGGATGGACGCATGTCTTAGACTTGTACTTTTCATTTGAGATCCTTACCCCAATATGGCTGTAAAGTTCATCTCTAGAACTAGCTACACGTGTCTGTTGGAGCATCTTTCATTTGTCTGGTTGTAAATTTTTAATGTTATTGTTGCCTTGTGACTGACAAATCAATTTGTTGACATGTCGCGACTGAAAGAATCGAATAAAGAAAGAAAAGAAACTTTGAGCCAACACAAAAGAGATTAGAAAGTGAGTTAACGAGCTAGCCCAGATGATGAAGGACAACAACTTTTAGATAATTTGATTTGATTTGTTTGCTTCATCTACGACGTAGAGCTATTGTTTGGGCAACAAGCGAAATTAAAAGAATTTTTTATCTGTTGTTCAAGAGTTGAAGAATTTTTATACGATACAATGGACGGGTGCATATTAAAATAGATATGATATAAGAAGGGTATGGGGAGGGCCAATTTTTGTGTACTGCAAATACGTTAAGTTTTAAGATGGAACTACAAGGGTGATACGCCATATTGATAGAGATTAATTAGTCAATGATTTTTAACAATAAGGATTTACGCACAAGATTCTGAATCCAAGAAGCTTAACCTGTCCTCCACCACTCAATCATCTTCTCTTGGGTAAAGGGGCACTCCAGTGTCTTTGGTAATGAGAAGACCGATGAGTGTAAAGTCTCTGCTGTTGAGCATTGCAAGGAAAGCTTGCGGTTACGGTTATAGAAGATCCTAAAGAACGTCTTTTTGCAAATTAGGGGGAAGGTCGAAGCTCATGCGGAAAGAGAATGGACTCTCCGATTGTCACGGTGCAAACTCCCCCACAAAAACAGGACAAGGCTGACGGAAGGAGTTGTACTGGAACTGCACCATAGGGCTAATTGCTGAGAAGTAGATGTTAAGAGGAGAAGGAGACAGAAACTATTCAACATCTGCTATGCGAAAATATGTAACTATTATTTCTTTCTCTTCAAGTCCTTCAACCCCGGTTGGGGCATAGGGTGGCGACAAACTGCCTCCATCCTTCTCGATCTGCGGCCAGATACTTTAGCTGTGGCCACGTTTTACGCTGTGTTGCTGCTTCGGCCAATACTGTTGATTTCCAAGTAGTTCTTGGTCTACCAACTCGCCGTGTACCTTGAGGATTCCTTTCGAAGGACTGCTTCACGATGCTGTCGTTTGGTCTCCTCAACGTGTGGCCAATCCTGCGCCACTTTCGTTGTCTAATTTCGACATCCAAAAGCTTTTGACTCGCTATGCGCCACAATTCTTGATTCGATATAATCTGCGGCCATCGGATCTTAAGAATGTATCGAAGGCAGCGGTTTACAAATGCCTGTAAACTTCTCGTGATGTAGGTGGAGACTTTCCAGGTTTCACAGGCAAACAGCAGTACAGTTTAGACAATGGATTCGACGAGCCTTATTTTGGTGCGTAGGGAAATTTGACTAGAGTTCCATACAGAAGACAACATTCCAAAGGCGCTGCGGGCTTTACTTATTCTGCTGTTAACATCCAGATCCGTTCCTCCGTCTGGCGATACGGAACTTCCTAGATAGATAAACTGTTTAACCTCCTCAATGGGCGTCTGTCTCAGAAAAATGGGCTGATGTGCTGAGCGGCTAGTGTGCATTATTTTGGTTTTGTTGCAGTTGATCCTAAGACCAGCCATCTCTCCATTCACTTGTAGTGATTGACACATCTCGTTCATCCCCCTGTTGGTACTTGCCAGGAAACAGATATCGTCAGCATAATCCAAATGGCTTAGCCTCTCAAAAGGTCTCCATTGGATACCGTGTCTCTCAGTTGTACCTACGATGGCAGTCAGTACATCGTCCATCGCCAGTAAAAACAGGAATGGCGACAGAATATTCCCTTGCCTTACTCCCTGTCGCACTTCGAAAGAGTCAGAGAGCTGTCCATTATGTAGAACGAAAAATCTTGCGACATGACAGGACTCCTTTATAACAACAACAATCTTCGGGGGAATCCCTCTCCTATCTAAGGATTTCCAGATTTATTTCCTTAAAGCACATTGTTTTCATATAAATATTAAAAAATGCATCACATCATGCATTAAATTTATAAATTTTTCCAAATGCATTCTATTATCCCCCAAAGCTGTCAAACGTTCCCAAATTTTCAATACCCTAAACTCTCTAGCGACAAGCAATTAAAATAATTTTCTACTGTGAGTAGTGTCTGTGATCAAATTTAAATATTTGAGCAAATATTAGGCAAACACTCAACAAACTCACAAATACACAAAACATATAAATACACACAGATACACACAGACACTGTTGCAATGTTGCACCTGCTGCAGGAAATCAACAAATAAACAAACTGCCAGGGTCTTAGAGCAGCACACAAATTGCCAAACAGTTTTTGGTCAAAGGCAAAGAGAATCATAGTGACAAACATACACACAGATACACACACTTACACTAGGTGTATCTATGTAAGCGACTTGCTTATGTATGCGACTTTACCATGCGTATTAAGTGTAATTAACTTGGAAATGCCTCAAAGCCCATATATATCTCTTACAGTATTTAGAGACAGAGAGCTGAAGGCCAAACTTGACCAAACCAAACCAGTCAAAACTAAGCCCAGGTCCAAAAATTTACATTGTAAACTATATAAATGTATCTTGTTTTTGTTTATTTTGAGTTGGCGTACAATTTCGAATGGATTCTGTGGTTATTTTAAAGATAACCATTAGGACTAGTCCTAAACACATCACATGGACATAGAACCTTACACAATAACTCCAAAATGTGGCAATGTGGCTGGCTGGCTTACTTGGGCTTGTATTATGGCCATTGTTGGTTTAGCTGACTGCTGTTTTTTCCGGCTTGAAGCAACAACAACAGCAACAAATTTATGCAATTTCCACTTGACCTACTTCTAATGCGGCACAACGCTAAGGGATTTACAAGCTTACCACATCAACTAAACACAAACTACGAGCAGCTGCGTATACTTAATATTTCTACTTTGTTTTGTCTGTCACTCAATGTTGAGTGACCGGCTTTAAATATGAAATAATTAAACATTTACTAAGGAACTGATTCCATTGATAAATTTTGTCGATTTATATTGAAAATGCTTCTTTTATTTTTGTGCATTTAGCCAATAGCTAAAACAAGTTTTCTTTTTTATCCAACTTTAAGCCAGCAGTACATGAAATTGCACTAGCCAACATTCTATATATATTACCACACCTGCACCTAGCCACAGTTTGTAGTTTTTTTTTTTTTGTTGCTGCCACAAGCCACAAGCTCACTGACTGACCGACCCACCAAAAGACCTGCATTGACAACCTACAAAAGCTCAACACTTTGCTGTGGAAAATCAATTTATATGTTAATTTATAAACAAAACTCAGCTCCGTTGCGGAACGGAACGGAAAACCCCTCAATCCAATATAGAAATACCAATACATAGACATTGAACATCCGAGGCCGTAAAGAAAAGCGTGTCAAAAACTAGCCGACTCGTTTACTGTGCTGCCAAATGAAAATATGCATCCAAAAGTTACGCAACTCACACACAGACACACTCATACAGACAAAACAAGAGACAAACAAAAACTCACACACACACCCGCACAGAAACACGCACAATAGAAATATTTTGTAAGCAATGTAAGAAGAGTATAGAATTTTGGAGACTCTCAAATTTGGCATGTACGAAAACGTCCAGAAGAGTAATTGCTCTAGCAAAAAAAAAAAAAAATAGTGACGGATTAAGCCGTAATGGAATCTCTAGTCCCAGGTTTTTTAGATCCATTCACTTTATCGGTAGGTTAGGTTAGGTTAGGGCGGCAGTTGGGACTGACATCCCAACTCACTTAGGCCAAAGATAGGCCCTTTGCGATACCTCTAGATTGAGCTAATTCACCACATTTCCACACTTGATAGGCTGCCAGCTTGAGGATCTTGTCTGGATCCTCCGGCTTGGCTGAGACCCATACTCTGGCTCTCGGTCCAATGGGGACCTCTGACCATTCCACCGCCACTAGCTAAGCTCCTGGATAAACCTCTCTAAGAGATGCTATCGTCTTCTTGTTATTCCCAATCACAAATATTTTTAAATCACAAAAAAAAAAAAAGAATAATTATCTCTATCTATTTATAAATACGTCAACAAAACAATCAGTGTGGTACAGATTGCGTATTTACGCGTGAACGTATCGAGGTAAGACTTACACTTTGTGATAGCCAAACCAGAAGCGGTGTGCACAATATAACTATCAACTCGATATGTTGAATCATTTCTGGCCAAGAGCAATTTCAAATACGTAACTTCTCACCATACTCGAATGTGCGCCAAAAAAAACTTGAGGTAAAAAGAATGAAGTGGCTCTGGATTGGACACACACTCTGGAAACACAACACCGACATTGCGAAAATTGGCAAAGAATGTGGAATCCACAAGCGTCACTTTGGCCTGGTCGCCCACGAGTCACGTGGTTACTCTCTATCTACGCTAGCATGCCAATGGGATGAACAGTATGAAAATAATCAATTAAATAAAAGAGTCCGGGAGTTGGCTAAAACATGAGCTAAAAACATTTTTTCGCTTGAACCTTTTAATAATTCCTATTGCATATAACAAAATATTTGCTTATTGAAGGATCAATATATTCAGAATTATATTTGCAAGATCTTACAATAGCCATTGGTTAGAGTAAAAAATTTCCGGCAGCTATCACTTGGTTTCTTCAGTGAGCTTCATTTTACGATGTATATATCGCATCAGATCATACCAACTGCGATTGAAAGTTGACATTACGCTTAAAACAAAGATCTTCTTCTACAACGTTTCAAAGCTGAGGTTACAGAAGAGTAAACTCGATACCACTAATAAAGCGGAGATTGTAGTAATAAAAAATAAAACCATGGAAATTACCGAATCGAATCGGCATAAGAGCACTTATTCCATTGCCCAGCAGCTGAAGATTAAACAGAAAACTGTTTGGAACAATTTGCTTAAGGCTAGTCTCATGATGAAGCTCGATTTTAAGGATGCCACACGAATTAACGCATAGGAATCTTTTGAACTGAATTGATGCTTGCGATTCTAAAACTAAAACTTTAGGAAATCGATACATTTTTGAAGTCGATGGTGAATGGCGATGAAATCTAGTTCATATAGGAGAACAACAGCCGAAAAAGATTCAGGTGCAATCGCCTCGAAAGATCGTTTAGCCTGTTTTTAGGCACAAGTAGGTTATGTTGTATATTTTGTGGGACTAGAAGCAAATTATCTACTATGAACTGCCTATCGGTTAAAACACTCAATTTGGGACTCTACTGTCAACAACTACCCAGTTTAAAAAATTGGTGGAATAGAAAGGATGGCGCCAGGTTGCGCACATTTATAATGATGCGTCAGTAGCTCCGAGAGTTGTTATAGGATGTTTTAGCACTCTCAACGTATAGTCTAGACCTGGCACCAAGTGAATATTACCTTTTAGAGCATTTAAAAAAAAATCAAAAGATGCTTGCGAAAAGGAGATGGTCAGGTTTTTTAACAGATATTCAATCCGGGAATAATTAAATTGCACTCTAAATAGATGAAAGTTATTGAACGAAACGGGGCAAATACGATCTATATCGGATAATCCCTTCTTTTTCAATTTCATAGTTTGAAAAAAGCGAAAAAACGCTTGCTTTATTTGTTTATCTGATGTCAACCCTTTTTTCCAAATTTTGGTGCGGACCGGACGCGAAATCCTCTCATGTATCCACCACGGCGCTGACCAATATCCAGAGGTACAGCAGAACTTTATCGGGGGGAACAACAAAACAAATTTCCGTTGACTTTGTAAGGCTTCTATAGAGCGCTGAGTCCCTAGACCAGGCGGTCTTTTATGACATTATAGTTATATTTTATTTATATTATAGGCTCCCAAAAATCAAAAACATCTAGCGGTTCTCCCACCAGAATAGTGAAATTTTTCAAGCTTTCCTTATTGGGGATATCCTGACACAGATGGCCATATCTATTACGATAACAGCCTAAATGAAATAAGAATTAGCCAAGGAACATTTGAAAAAATAAAAAAATGTCCCAGTATAGTCCCATATGGAACCAATAAACTAAATCCAGATGTTTGCCTAGTCTTGAAAGGTTATCGTTCTGCAAAATTCTCCAAATATGGTAGACGTTCCTTTTGCAGATGACCATCTTCTTATCATTTATTAATAACCATATTAGTTATGGGATATTACATTACTTTGCCCTCAAAAAATAGAAGTGACTTTTTATTGGATTATAAATTCGGATATTTTTAAAATGTTGGCCGGAATTTTCAGATAAAATATTTTATTGACTTAAAGTAGCATCATTGGTAATGACAATATATTTATAAAGACCTATAATAAGTTGGCAGACAGATTTCTCACCATCTCATATCCTTAAGTGGCAGCGAAGTTTTGAGCTCTTTAAATAAATATTTTATTGAGTATTTCTCAAAAGCCGAGGAGGCAGATTCAGTAACCCCACAGTCGGTACAGGATGCATAGAATATTTTTGAAATCAGATTCATATTAAGTGACCTCAAAATAATCTCTCTACAATCCCTTACAAAAAAAAATTATTAATTTTTTGTGAAGTTAAGTCTTATCTTAATCTTTGAATCTCGGTTTTTTATATAGTGACGCCATAATCATCAGTTTTACCGTGGTTTCCGATAATCTTTTTTTTTGATCAATGGAACCATCTAACATATACAAATATCTATATGACTGTTTCAGAATTCGGCTTAAATAAAAAAATTGCTATTGAAACGAAGACCAAAACAGACATGAATATTTTGTTTTTTTGCCAAAAAAGTTCGAATTTTCGAACAAGTTCTGGTAAACTTTTTTTCATAGAACTTGCCGAGTTCGTTGCGAGCTATTTACAAGAGAAGGGTATAAAAGTGGCACAAAAACGTTGTAGGTGTCAAAAGTGACGTTGGTTAAGGCAATGTGTGTTTATGCCACTATACATGTACATTTATATATGCATGTCTATATATTTATAACTATATGTATGTGTGTGGGTATGTGTGGGTGTGTGTGGCACAAGTTTTTGGCTGGCAGCTATAAGCCGCCTTCAGCTGGCAAAACAACATGACAGCCATGAAAGGCGGCATAAGCGTAACCTGCTGTTGCATGTGTGCGAGTGTAACTGCATAAGTGTATTTGTAAGTGTGTATCTGTGTGTGACTGAGTGCGTATGTATGTATGTGTGTATGCATGTTTGCCGCAGCAAAACAACAGCTATGTGCAGTAAAAACCGCTACCATGTACAGTTCGTGCCACAGTTTAAAAACTAAAGAGTTACCAGACAAAAAAAAAAGAATCTGAAAAATAATACAAATAGCTTTGCAGCTTGCTTTTGGTAAAATGTTGAAAATTTCCAGCTTTAAAAATCGTTTTAACACGTAACTGTTAACGGTTAGCCCGGTTAGTTATGTGCAGCGTTAACTGTTAACGATAGCGCTTAAAAAAGACGCCCATAAATCTTGGAAAAGTGTAGAAAATTTTGTTTCCTTTTGTTTTTTTTTATATAACTTTTAACTTTTCGAATTGAGTTGAGTTGCGAGTTGAGGTTCAGTCGTCGTCACCGTTACGCTATACCGTTAGACAACAACGACAACAACAACGCCCCACATGGCAACACAAAATGGCGTCTACGATTTAAGCAATGGCGTTTTGGCCAAGTCAAAGCCAAAGCAAAGTCAGAGCCAAGGCGAGTAAACAACTCAAACCCGCAGTTAGCCGGGTTATAAGCTGAAACAGTAGCAGCCTTTTAGGGGCAACACACACACACACACACTGCCTTATGGCAGCAAGTTAAAGATTTAGATGCGTTAAGCGTTATTTATGGCCGCAAATAAATAAAGCTTAAACCATACACAACAATGCCTCATTGTGGCGTTGAAAGTTTTCGACGTTTATTGTGTTTGTGTGTAGGAGTGTGTAACTGTGTGTGTTTGGTCTATGTAAAAGTGGGCGTGGCTAGGCAGACTGCTGGTCTGGACCATGGCTAAACATTAGAAACCTATTCGTATAAGACATGTTCAAACAGCAATTAAAATCATGGCTTTGAAATTGTAAGTTCCAGATGGTTACTCTAATCTTATATAGGTCAAAACAAGTGGAATGGTTAAAGTTGAGGAACCTTTGATTGGGATGAGTTCTGATGAGACAAAAATCTGCGATAGAATGAATTAGCATCATGAAGCTTAGTATTTAACAAGATGGCGCTGGTTCAATTTTTGTATGACAGCTTATGAATAATAGCCCAGATTTTGGCCAAAAGTCCCCCAACATAAAGTCAAAACTTGGTCAAAAAGATAATTGAATATTAAATTAAGGTAACCTGAGTAAAAAAATTTTTTAACTATTTTTAAGCTCAGTGGTTTTTAAGTGATTAGCCATCAAAATTTTGAATTTTAGGAGCTTTCGTTTTAATTTACAAAAAAAAAAAGCGTCTACCTTAATAGATTATCTACCAATTCTTCATTCACTTTATTATTTATTAATATTGCTTGAAAAAAAAATTATAACTTTTTGGTTTTAAATAAATTCGAGTAGTTATAAAGATTTTGTTGGGGTTTTTTATCATTTGACTACTTTTCTTTGTATACTCCACAAAAAATATAATTCTTTACGATTTGTGGAAATTTAACTTTCTATCTGAAAGTTGAAAATAAAAAAAGAAAAGAAAGAAAAATTTAAAAATTTCTTAGATGCCTAAAAGTCACTAATCTAAAAAAAAAATAGTATGTAAATACCAGATTCTTGGCCAATGAGAATCTGGTCCCACTGTACAGTGTTTCAATGTCGATTAAGCTTTACAAAAAAAATTGTAGTCAAAAAAAATACAAGTGACATAAATTTCGTCACGATATTAAACAAAAAATATCTTTTAATATTAATCTACACATTTGAGTGATCGAAATTGGCCTACTTTTCAGAAATCCTTTTATTGTTAGATAAAGTAAGAATTCTAAAATATGTTACATGAACATTTGATGATATTAATTTTTTTTATTTTATTTGCCCTAAAATATATATACCCCAAAAACAAATACATCACTGTATGTAAATTTTTATTAAATTATAATTTTTCAAAAATTAATTAAAAAATAAATAATTGACGCATATCGATTCAAAAGCAAAAATTAAAATATGAGCTTGATATACTAACACCTATTTTCTATTTGCTATTATTTACCATTTTTGGAATGATGATAATAATATAATACAGTTTTTTTTGTTGATTGATACTTAAAATTCACAACCGATTCACGCTTCCTATTGGTGTCATTGGCAAATAATATTATATTTTAGATTTTGAAGCATAAAATTCACAACATGTTTAATCAGACACAGTGTCAAGATGAAATTATTTTTTACTAAAATTGAATTATAAAATATTTAGTAATTTATTAATTTTGGTTCTAATAATATATTTAAGAAGAAATACATTTTAGTTAATTATCTACGTGTTGCATTTCATTTACTTTTTGCATTGGTTTTCGTAATTTTCTTTGGAGATATGCGTAATCAGCTATGGTCTTTCATCAGAATATCAAATACAATTTATCTACCTACTTTTCTGATATATAGAGTTTTCTGTATTAGGGACTTGACAACTTGTTTTTATTAAATAGAACGTAAACCATTTTGAAACTATTTTAAAAGCATTATTATTGGCTTGAAGTACAAACAAAACAATTATGAATGGAATTCGACTTCGTTCATATGGCCACCGCGGGCACGTTTGCAGCGGTCGATTCGTTAAACCTAATTTTCGATGATTTCAATAGCGCCAACGGCATGCAAATCGCACCAAACAGTTCTTTTTTGTGGATGAAATGGTGATTCATGAAGCACATGTGGATTTTCACTCGACCAATAACGCATATTTTGCTTATTGACGAACCCATTGGGCCAAAAATGAGACTTTAAATATATTTATTTACAACTAGGGAGTTTCGCCCCCTGCTCGCTTTGCTTAACAACCCCCACCCCACGATCTTATTATTACAACCACAAAAAACTTGATTACTATAAAAAAATGTACTACAAAAAAAAAAATTTTGTATATTTTAGAGGGATAAATTTGTATTATATATAATGAAGGAATGAGTTGGCAGCCCTTCGTTATTAGTCACTATCTAATAAAATGAATATTTTGAAAAATTTTCGAATCAATATTTTAAGCAATTATTTTTTGTATTAGTATAAGAATAATTAATAAAATGGTTAGATATTGACCGGCAAGTGTTTAAAGTTTCGCAATTTCTCAAGTCTTCTATAGGAAAAGAGCATATCTTTCTAAACAAAGTTGCCAAATATTAATAGTGACCTTAGGAAGATAACTTGCTTTAAGTTATACTAGGATTTAAAGGGTTACAAAAGCTATTAGCGACCAAGTAGCATTCTCAAATGGGTGTGAATAGCTATCTGACGTCTTTCAAATGCAGATAAAGGAGGATGAGCTGTTGACTGATAAGAGCTTTTAGAGAAAAAAAGGCAAGGAAGCGTTCTAAGTAGCCCTAATAAAACAAATTTTCACGATCATAATGCAGATCACGGTGATGTTGGATCGCTCTGGACGGCTTTGGAAAATTGTTCGTATTTTAAAGTTCTAGTGCCATCTCTGAATGTACATAGTCTTCCTTTTTGGGACAGATGCTAAGCTGAGCTGAGCTGAGCAGACTATTTCTATACTATTGATTTTTCCAATACAAGGCTCTTTACCTTTGCCGACATCTTGTCCTCACGTTCTAAAACCAATTCAAAAAAAAATATATAATTTTAATGCTTATGCAAAGATATTCCTTTCTCGAGTAACACTTTTGAAGCACTATTGAACATTTAAATATAGATTTAATTCTAATGAAATTGTTCCGGCAATAGTATGACAGGAGAGTAGGGGTGGCTTCTAAAACTTGAAACATCATCCATGAAATGAAGCTCAGGCCATGAAAAATAATTTGATTTCGCGGATGCCAGGGAAAATCATTAAATTTTAGTCGACTTTGAGATACCCACGATCTCTGCATTCTTTTACGTCTTTTTACCACTAGCGACATTAGATATCGATATCGACAAAAATAAATAGACATGTTTTAATATATATGTATAATAAAATCTTACTCAAAATATTATTCAGGCGTTTATGCAGACAAACAGACGTATTCTCAGATAGACGTATTTTTATAACGGCATCGTCTAAAAAGATTATTTTTTACCTGCATATCTGAGTCGGTATCATCAACTAATCGTTGGTATTTTCAAATTAACTTTGAGATTCGTTATCTATTACGTGATTTTTACTACGATGAGTTTTCTTATAAGAAAAGTCCAAAAATATTTAGTAAGCTTAGAAGACGCTAATAGATCAACCAAACATTAGCTTGCTACATAGGTAAAAAAGTTCCCGGAATCATCAACGCATGGCGCTCCAAATGCCCAATTTGTTATCACTATTTTTCTGAAATTGCCATCTCTGTCTGTAACATTCTATAAAATTTTCAGCTTGATAGCTTGGAATTTGTAAAAGTGACGACGTATTAAATACACCTAAGACTGTGTATTTTAGATTTTTTTTTTAATTTTTGAACAAGGAATTGAATTTACAATAAAATGGTGTGATAAAATTGGACATTGGAAATGTTACAAAAGTGTTTAAGCATCAATATTATGAAGAAGCCACTCATTTACCAGTGGCACGAACGCTTAGAAGTGGCCGTAAGTCGTGATTCCTTCAAAATCGTTGAAAAACGTTGAGAAACGCAATAGCAGGACATCGACATCGAAAACCGACGAAAACATGAGCACAATCAAGGAGTGGATGACCGTAAATCGTAGAAAGTTGGCAGAGGAGTTGGGATCTGCTTTTGGATCTGTTCAAGACATTTTGGTTAAAGATTTGGGTCCAGACTTGCCGCTGCAAGGCTGATGGAACTACTAGAAGTTGATCCAAAAAAAATACCGCGCAAAAGACATGATTTCAAAGACCATTTGGACAAAAATACTATCCAACCACCAAATTCACCTAATTTTGCGAGTTATCCCTAATCGGTCGACTCAAAAACTGCTCCGTGGAACGTGTTACAGCACCCGAGCACATGGAAAAAGGGAAGATGGCTCTAATGGGTACAGATCAAACCAATTATGAGCAATTTTTCGGGGACTGGATCAAGCGCTGGCATAAATGCGTTGCAATTGATGGGGAATTCTTCGGGCTTCGATTTGGATAAGTAACCTAGTAATTCGGATTTTATGAAGAAATTCCGGGAGCTTTTTGATCAAGGTGATATAGCATTAGTGTTATTAGTGCTCATCAATTTTTTAGTCCAGAAGGACCAAAAAACAGGTGGGCCTATGATAATATTCTATGATATGGTATTTATAAATTCGTAAGCCATTTCGAATAAAACGTGTTTTAACTGCAGAGAGTATATAAATACACTCTCCACGTCTTTGAATGACTAGACTTAACTGGGCCTCCTTAGACCTTTGCGTATGTTGCTCTAGCTACAAATTTTGATTGAGATGGACATCACTTCTGAAGACGATAAGAATCAGCTTCTATTAAACAATTGGCGATACTCAAATGTTTACCTTTAAAAATTCGTGTCTAAGATAAAGGTCTTGTATACCCAACTACTTTGAGATTATTTCTGCTTAATAGTTTGATAAAAAAATGGCGGACGTAAAGTCGGGCGCGGACGACTTCAGGATACCCTGTACCACTAGCTTGTAATAAAGTCCGATTTCTTCACAAAAAACCAAATACAGAAGAATTTTTAAGCAAACATTTTTTTTTTGACCGATCGTTCCTATGGGAGCTATATGATATAGTCAGCCGATTTCAATAAAATTTGACACAGTGCTTAAATACCTTAAAACAGATATGAATGCCAAATTTATTTCAAATATCTTTACAAACAAACAAAACACATCGAATTTTGTATAAAAAACGTGTTTTTGGACCGATTGGTCCTATGGGAGCTATATGATCTAGTCAAACGATTTGGATTAAATTTGGTACAGTGCTTAGGAACTATAAAACACTCACGAATGTCAAATTTGGTCTCAATATCTTAACAAACAAACGAAACACAGCAAATTTTGTTAAAAAATCGATTTTTTGGAAGATCGGACCTATGGGAGCTATATGATATAGTCAACCGATTTTGTTCAAATTTGGCACATTGCTTAAATGGTCTAAAAATTTCCAAACGCCAAATCTGGTTAGGATATCTTTATTAAACAACGAAATATGGCGAATTTTTCTTTAAAAAAGTTATTTTGGCCGATCGGTCCTATGGGAGCTATATGATATAGTCAACCGATTTCGATCAAATTTGGTACAGTGATTAGGAACTATAAAAAACTTTCGAATACCAAATTTCGTTACGATATCTTCATAAACAAATAAATTATTCATCTAAAACGCTTTTTTTTTGTCGAGGTCGTCTCAAACACCCCCATGGGAGCTATATAATTTATCCCCGATATCAAAAAATAAAATAAACTTGCCTCCTATGGAATAATATGGGATCTAATGTGAAAGTTTGGTAACTCTAGCTCTTACCATCTCTGAGATCTAGGCGTTCACACGGACGGACAGACGGACAGACGGACAGACGGACAGACGGACAGACGGACATGGGTATATCGACTTCTCTATTCACCCTGATCATATATTAGGTAACTTTGGGGTGTCTCCGACGTCTCCTTCTATATGTTACATACATTTTCGGCTTGCACAAGCCAATATACCCTTGGACCATACGGTACAGGGTATAAAAAGAATATGCTTCCATGCTGCTAATAAACATATATTTGTCTTTAAGGGTAATAATGAATCAATTTCTTCAGGTCCATTAAATTTCGTAATTGTTTTTATTTATAAATTTAGTTGTAGTTGATAAAAAATAGACTTAAAAAAAGTTTTTTAATTACAGTTTGTGTATATTTACTTCCATAGTGTAACTATAGAACGTAAACAGCAACGTTCGTCGTATAGACGACACTTTGAAACAGCTGATTTTGTGAGCTAAATTAATAATTATTTAAGTTTTAGTTTCGGTTTGTTAATGTTTCCTTCAAAATATAATTCAAGAACGTACCCAGCAACGTTCGTCGTATAGACGACGTTTCGAAACAGCTGATTGCGCTCGCTAAATTAATTATTATAATTATTATTAAAATGCCAAGGCTGTGTCCACGAGTATAAATATTAAGTCTTTTACAATCCAACTGCCAGCTAAAAAAAATTACACAAACACAAAATATTTATTTTATATTTTAATGAAATTATTTATTATGCAATAACATAAAAATAGCAGCTGAAGTATTTTCAATTATGTATCATATTATTATACGACAGTGTCAATTATGCTCAAATATTAATATAAACTATTTCAATAAATATATGTAAATCAATATATATATATTATTATTTTACTTACACATATTTGCACATACCACAGACAATTGTGACAAGTGCTTTATATTAACGATAATTAGCAGTTCCACGGTTTGATCTATAAGGACGCAAAAAAAGAGGAGAATTTATCATACACAAAAAAATACCAATGAAAACAATAACAAACCGCATTATTATATGAACTAATTAAATTTTCAAAATTAAACGCACGCTAAGCTAATTATGACAAAATTTTCATGAAATAAAAACATTGAAATAATGTTGCATAATTAACAGCAAGGCTTGGGCAAAAAGAGCTAATTAAATTTTCGAAAAATGAACTTCAAGCTGTGCACAAATACACAAATACCATACAAAGTACACACACACAGCTAAAACGAGTAAATAAACCAACTGAAACAGGTAAATTTTAATAAAATACCAAAGCAGGACAAGGACCAGGCGCAGGATACAGTGTTGATATGATTTTTGCAACGGATTTTTGTGTAGGATTTGACGAAATTACCATAAATCAATTTTGGCTCAAAGCGGTAACAGACTAACCAAACTGCAGCTGGCCATTTTTGGCCAAACACAGCCGGATATGGTAGATGGAATGATAAAAATTTGTCAAAAGCGTATGTGTGTGCGTGTGTATCTGTGTGTGCCTATAAATTTTGAAACATTTTACGACTGCGACGTAGAGGAAATTGCAATTAGAGGAGTCCTGCGTATAAATAACTTAAAAATTGAGCGCCACAAAAAAGCAGCAGCAGAGTCAGAGCTGGTCAACGAGTCAGTTAGACACATAAATTATACAAACAAACCGAAACGAACCAAACCGAACCGAACCAAACCGTACCAAACCAAAAATTTTGTTATAAGCTTTCAGTTTAGAGTTAGAGTTAGGGCAGCCAAAATGAAAATCCAAACAGCCCTTGTCAGGATGATTAATGATGACGTTTAAAAAGGCAAAGCTAGGCTACAATGGCGCAACTTTTCGCCTCAAGAGTAGGAGCCAGCTGTTGGGACTCCTCGAACCTACTTTTTGGAGTGTCCGTGCTAATCCACATCATGACTGCAAATAATAGAACTTAATCTATTTTCAATATGGCAGCCGCCTTTGCCAGCGCAGCAGCAACACAAATTAAGAACTCATCAATTTTTAATGCTTGTCAGTGGTGGGTAGGTCATTTCGGGGGGTGTCGGTTCGGGCTTCAAATAGACCCTAGGGAATGCATGTTGGCTTGTTTTGCTTTTATTGGACCAAGCATGGACCTCGCTTAGGGTTATGTTTACGCAAAGCACAAAACTTTTACACTAGTCGTCGTGTTTGGGGTTTAACCCCAAGGAAACCTTTTTCGGGGTGTTGGCTTTTTGGGTTGCGGCTTTTAAAATTAAATTTAAAATGTTTCTTTCTTTTTTAATTTTATTTTGCGCATATGGTTTAAAAAGGTGTTAACATGACAGGTCAGCCGAGCCAGTCAGCGCGAGTTAGCTCTCAGTGTTCTGAGCATAAATTACTTATACGCAACGTTGTACGTATTGGCCGACGGAAAAGTTTTAGGTCGAGTCAAGTCGAGTTCTTTGTGGGTTTTGTGCTGTAAGCGGCTTTAAAGTTAAATGGCCAAAATCAGGAGCGCGTACATATGGAGAGCAAACAGGACATTTGCTTGGCCCAGCTGTAATTGAAGCACACCAACACACACACACACGCATACACACGCGTACACACACAATCGCATTTGGCTGTCATACTCGCCTTTCATTATCGTAGGCACCGAAAAATGGCGTCGTTGACAGCAAACACACGCAAAGCGCCAAACGATGCTCCAATGAGCACAAATACTCTGCCGCAACACACGCACACACACACACACACACACACAGTAGCACTTGAACACGCAGTATCGTAATCTCTCACACACACACACATACATACATTTGTAGCCTTACTCACACACACACACACACATACATATACGTCGTTGCTACTAACGCGCTGCTAAACTAATTAACTAAGCGCAACTGTCGCGCTTCTAGTCTCTTGGTCTCTCAGCTTCTCTCCCCGCCTCTCTCCGCCACACTGCATCTACCTGCCACTCTCCTGCTCTCTCTTTGCTTAGTGGGCTTTCATATGCACAGCCTGAAATCGCAGTTTTCATGCTGGAAACACTGACAGTGACAATCGGCATTATATAGCGACAGAGTTAAAGCTACATACACTCAGAGAAAAACAGCAGTGAAAAATACTTTTAATATAAAATATAAAAATATCTTATAAATGCAGCGTGAACATCTATGTTCATGAAAAGAGTCATGAACCAGCATTAATTGATAGATCGCCATACCGATCAAAAAGTTTTTGGGAATTTCGATTTAAAAGGCGCGGTATATTTTTTTTTTTGTTAGGTTGGTAGGACTCTTTTTGACATCTTGTCATAATTTGAGCGAAATTTGCCTTATTAGTATTGGTTTGGCAGCTGTTGTTGTTAGGTGAAAAAAGGACGCTCTTCGATTTTTGCAATGGAAAAAAACGTGCATCAACGAGCTTGTTTGAAATTTTGTGTTACGAATGAATTTTCGTGTGCCGATTTGCTTAAGATGTTGCAAAAGGCCTTCACTGAGGACTGTATGTCCAAACCACAGGCATACGAGTGGTACAAATTGTTCAGAGAGGGTCGTGAAGACGTCACTGATTTGATCAAATACCGAAGAAAACGTCGATGCAGTGAAGAAAATTGTGCTCGAAAATCGTAGTGTCGGTATTCGTGAGATTGCTTCAGACCTTGGCATCTCATATGGATTAGCCGAACATATTTTGATTGAAGTTTTGGGCATGATACGCGTCGCGGCCCGACTCGTGCCAAAAATGTTCAATTTTTTGCAAAAAAAAATCACACACCGCGCTCATTATTTCGGAATTTTTGAACAAACACTCAACAAATGTGGCTGCTTTGGCCGTCAATTAAATTATTATTTGTATACATTTATACCCTGTAATTAAAGGCTCAAGGGTTTTGATGGATTTTCAGAACATTCTCGTCTGAATTTTTTAATTTTCTTAAATTCAACTCAATACAAGCGTCCTGGGAGGAAAGTCCCGCATCATGAAATTTATAAATTTGCTTCATTTTTGTTTTTTTTGTTGAAGCTTGTAATTCCCAAGTGGTTAAAGCATGGGCACTGATTAGTGCTTACAATTTGTTAATTATTGATTTAATTTTATTATTTATTTAATTTTTACATAATTATTATTAATTGATCCCAAATTTATCCATAATTACGAAATATATAAAAAGTCTGCCATTTTATTATTAACCGGCTTGTACAGTTGTCGTTTTACTTATCGATCTTTGGCCAGATTTTTCTTGGAAAACTGCTCTTTTTCTGCCTCTGAGAGCTGGTCCCACTTTTTACGTGCTTCTGTCCATGTATCATTTTTTGCAATGTTTTTATTGTATATACGAAACAAGCGTGTAAAATTGTAATATGGATTGCTAGATACATACCTCTCAAGTTAAACTTATAAAAAAAAAAAAGTAAAGAAATTAAATTTTCAGAAATTATTACTAGTTGTGCTCCTGTCGAAATTTATCTTTTATTTGACAAAAGTTTGCTCCCTTAAAGGTTTGCTATGCTTACAAAAATAGTTTTTTTTCCAAATTTTGCAAAGTTAACTCTGTTATTTTGTTGCAGAATAAGCTCTTCTCCTATCAGATGGTTTTCAGGAGGTCTTAATCTTTTGCAGAATAGTGTATGTTTAAGTCTACCTATTTCGATGACAACTATAAAGTTTGTTTTTAAGGGTTCTTCCTTATTTTTGGATATAGCTACCGAGGTTCTCAATTAATTTTCTTGGTTATGTTGGATGGATTAGCTGTGCGGAGTTAGCTTGAATGCCATTTGTTCAACTATATTCGGAATGTCCGGAGTACCTGCTTCGAAAAGTAAACATTAAGTTTTACAACTGCTAGGAACATTAACCATCTATGCTCGATGGTATACAGATGTTTAAATTTACGCCGCACCAGAATATTTATCGGATTACTCAACATCTCTAACCCTTTGCTTAAAGGCACTGTAAGTTGATATCTTAGACAGAGGAATTACTTTTGTTTAAAATCGGGTATTGTTTGCCAATGGGCAACATAAAATTTTGCTATACCGAAGATAGAATTTTGCATTTTCTACCTTTGTTTTTCAAAAATCCTCTCCTTGATGCCATGTTAGCAATCATATCAAAGGCTTCTGCCGAGTCCACTAGTTGTGGAATAAAGAAATTACCAAAAAGTTTCGGGAAATTTCGATTTAAAAGGCGCGCGCAAAATTAATCGGTGTATTTCTTTTTTTATTAGGTTGGTAGGACTGTTTTTGACATCTTGTCATAATTTAAGCGCAATTTGCCTTATTAGTTTTGGTTTGGCAGCTGTTGTTGTTAGTCGAAAAAAGGACGCTATTCGTTTTTGCAATGGAAAAAAACGTGTATCAGAGTTTGTTTGAAATTTTGTGTTTCAAAAAGCCTTCACTGAGGACTGTATGTCCAAAACACAGGCATACAAGTGGTACAAATTGTTCAGAGAGGGTCGTGAAAACGTCACTGATTTGCCTCGTTTCAGTCGTCTTTCAACATCAAATACCGAAGAAAACGTCGATGAAATAAGAATATTGGCTCGAAATCGTAGTGTCTCTATTCGAAGATTGCTTCGACCTTGGCGTCTCATATGGATCAGTCGAACACATTTGGTTGAAGGTACATAAAACGCGCGCGGCCCGACTCGTGCCAAAAACGTTGAACATTTTTTTTATTATTTTGAAATTTTTGGCCAAACACTCAACGAATATGATCTCCGTATTCACCGGATATGGCCCCATGTGACTTTTTCCTGTTCCCCAAACTCAAATTGCCGTTAAGAGGGAAGCGCTTTGACACCATTGAGATCATCAAACAAAATTCGAAGAAGGAACTCAAAGCCATCCCTGCCCATGCCTATCTGAAGTGTATGGATGATTGGGTCAATCGTTATAATATGTGTGTAGGCTCTAATGATGAATACTTCAAAGGTGATAATAAAGATATTAATTAAAGTTTTAGAAAAATTAGTTTTTTTACAATTTCCTGAAACTTTTTGATCTTAAGGTAATTCTAAATATTTATAGAAGACAAAAGTTTTCGTATAAAAAAAAGTAAGATATATATATAGATAATTTCCGTAAAATATTACTTTGGTCTCAGTCTTAACAAACTATAAATTTAAAGAAATCTTTTGGCTTTGATATGTCGTTATAAATTATTTAATAACTTTTTTCTGGGGTTTTACCTTTTCTTTTTTTTCGGCTACATTATTTTAAATAATTAAAAAATGATAAAGGGAGATCACTTTTGAATTTGAAATTTTAAAAATAATCCTTTTTATACTATATATACATATAAACATAAAAAAATATTTTGTCATTTTAAAAAAAACAGCGTCAATGTTTTAATTCGTTTCGTAAATATGGCTTGTCAAAGAAAAGTCTAAATATGGAAAGCCCAATTTGCCCTTATCGATCACTCGAGAAATAATCGGAATTTCGAAATAAAATTTAAAGTGGTTACCAATTTTATTACTAGTAGCTCTACAAAATATGTAAAATTTATCAAAATCGGGGAAGTTCCGAAAAAAAGTGGTCCGTTGCACTTGTTTTCGCCGCATATTTTTTGATATGGAATTCCTTCAAATTTGTCATTGTTTTAAAAAAAATTCAAAGCTTAATTTTTGTCACAAAAAATATGCTCAATCTTAAAACGAACATTATAAGTGAGAATTTATTTCACTATGTAATTATATGGTAAATAAATAAATAAGTCATATAAATGTGGGTAATGGATCAAAATAAGTTTAAAAGCAACCTCTTCTTTGATGGATATTTAATATGGAACCTTGCGATATTAACAAAAGCATATAAAAATGTAGATCATATAAAGGGTCTAGCTGAGCTTAAATAATGAAAGTTTACCACAGCGATTTTTAGAAAATAAAGACAGAATTTGATGCTAAAATTTCAATTTTTAAAATTAACTCATTATAGGTTAACTTAAAACTACTACAAATTTTTAATTAATTCTTTTTAATCTCAGTTTGTTCCTTAAATTTTATTTAGTGTGAATATGATTCAAATCGATCAAACAATATTTTTGAACCAATTTCAATAATAATCTCAAAGGAGTATTTAAAAAAAAATCAATATTTTTTTAACCAAAATATTTTTTTGATTAAAAACATGGTACAGTCGTGGCGGTGACCGACAGTGGAATACCCTGTACCTTTTCTCTCAAAAAAATTTTTTCTGCATATTCCTGTGGAGAACTTTCCAATTGGAAATTTTTTTTTTTAGTGAAATTCGATATTTATACCTATAAGCTCCGAAAATATTTATCGATTGTGAAGAAAGTCGAAATTTACGTCAAAAAAGCAATTTAAAGCATATGGGATAAGTTTTAAGTTGATATATTGAGGGATGTAGGAGAAAACACGGAGAAATCATGCCTCACTATATTAAATTTCAGATGAAAATATTAAACGGTGTTGCCAAAAACCGCTAAAATTTACTTGGAAGGAGCGGGTGAAGATATTGACATGATTTTACAAACTTCATCTTCTCAGGAAATATGCGCACCAGCTGGTAAAGCTTCGAGTTTCTAGCTCTTCTAGTCTCCGAGATCTAGGCGTTCATTCGGACGGACGGACAGACGAACGGACATGGCTCAATCGCTACCCGAAGTTATGATAAGTATTTTGGTATAAAGGACTTGGGACTTGTCCGTTCAATACATTGAGCAAAATCTAAAATACCCCTTGTACTTTTAAGTACAGGGTATAAAAATAAACATGTGAATTTTTTTTTTTTTTTTTTTGTATAATTTTAAATACATCAATTATCGTTTTTTTTAAACACGTGTTTTTAGACGTTCATTACTTGGTGTAAATATGAATCAAATCAATTTAGTGGAATAGCGTAAAAAAAATAAATATATATTTCCGGTTATATGTTACGTCACATAGATATCTGATTGTATGTCTTATCAAAATATTAAACTTTGGAATAAAATATATTAAGCAGCTTGCACAAAATAATCGAACGCATAAAACACTGATTCCATAAAAAACAATAAAATGCATGCAAGTGTATAGGGCCTGGCCAGACCCTATGTGCATGAAGAAAGAGATTTTTCATTTTTTATTTTTGCTGTTTTTAAGGGACTTTTTCAATTTTGAAGACGTTATCGAATGCCAATAAAGTTTTAGGAGGGTACCTTGAATCCCGAATTGAGCATTGTAAGTATGTTAAATTAATACTCAAAATCAAAATGCGCCTGGCCAGTGGTTAATAAAATGCACTAAAGACGGATTTGAGCAGTAACTTACCTTTACTTGACCATTCTATTTATATTCATTTCTTTGTTCTTAAGACACGGAAACGCAACGAAACGTCATAAACGATACCACACACTCAAAGAAACGCATTGAACGACATGCACACGCAAGCAATTTATTACACTAACACATAAAAAATATATCAAAAAAAAAAAGAAAAAAATATTGAACTTTATACACATGCACGTATAGATCATATAACATCAGCTTTGCCGCTGGCATTTCATTAAAAAAAAAAAACACATAAAGCAGCTTGCACTATGCACGTAGTTATTACATAAATATCACACATATTTACACTCACACACGCGCACTGCATATTTACTTAGACGCGCACTAAACCGAAACAAAGCCGCCCACGCACTTTGACTTATCGCGAAAGACTAAACGCATCTCATTAGTAAAGAGCGCAACAAGCATGCGCATTAGTCAAAGCTTTGCCAAATTCTAAAGAGAAAGCAAAATAGCAAAAAATTACACAAACAACTTAAATGCGTTAAGAGAAGCTTTATATATGAAAGCTGCTGCTGCGTTTAGTGCAGCTTCATTTTAGTATTTACATATGTATGTGTTTTGTTCTGCAGCTGCTATTTAAATTTAAGTTCTAAATTGTTGCTTTTGTAATTTGCCCTGCGCGGCAAGAGAACCTTAAGCTTAATCTTCTCTTAATCTTTGTAAGCTGCGCGCATGCGTTTAAGAGTTATAGCTTCGGCTGCTGCGTCGCTGCCTCTCCCGCAATTTGTCGTTGTGCATTTTTGTCGTTCTACCTAAGCTGCACTTTGCACATACAAAGGGAGCCTGTTATCGCTATCAACCACACATAAACCTATTTTCGTTTTCGTCGCAAAAAACTTACATTCGTTCGCTACTTAAATAAAATAAAATACTTGAAAATTAAACCATAAAATACATATAATTAAACTCGTTTGTTTTTCTAAAAAACTAAAGTGCTAATAAAAATATTGTTAGCCCAACAGTATGTAAAGTAGTAGCATGTACAAAAAAAATATTTTAAATCGATTTTGTCTAATTTAAATTTGCAATTCTTACAATTGAGCATTAAATTAATTCCATATTAATGAAAACTGAATGCTGTGGAAAACGAAATAGCAAAACGAATAAATTTTGTTTTCGCGTTTGCGTGCTTGCAAATCCGCATATTTTGTTGTCGCTCTCTTTTCATATTTCTCTTACTCTATGTTAGCACAGCTCCACACCTTTCAATTAAAATTTATTTTTATGCAAAACATGAACCATATTTTATGCAAGACATGCACCATGTTTGTGTATGCGAACATGTAGCAAAGATTCGTTTTGAATTGTGCATATTTTTTGGGCTGAATCGGAAAAATGTTATTAAAAAAATAATCATCAATAAATATCCAAATTGAATTTGGCATGAATATAAATAGCAATATCAAAGAATATTTTTAAAAAAATATCAGTTTAAAATGCGCACATTTTCAAACAGACGGAATCGAATCCAAATAAAATATTCAAATTTATTTACAAAAACACGGGCTATTTGTTGTTATTAAATCAAAATTTGTATTAAAATTTGTTATTTATTTTTGTACTTTTTTCCGAAAGTATTTGACAAAGTCAGAAATAGGTCAAAAATTCACGAAAAGTTTCGTATGAATTAAAATTAATTCCAAATATATTTGATGGCTAATTTTATTAAGTAAATTTAAATAAATAAAATATGAAAAAATAAGTAAAAAAATTATTTAAAGTCGAGATATTCGCTAAAGAGTAGATGCACTTTTCTAATTTCAAAAATCGTTATTTTTTTTGGCAATATATTGAATTCGTTTAATGAAAAAATTTTTTGATTGCATTTTCGGGATTAGCGGATAAGGACTATGCAGTCTGTGTGTGAAAAAATCGGATGGTCTTCGCAGAAATAAAGGAAAGTATATAGTAGAATTTTGATTTTGTGGCTTTGCAGTGGGTTATGATATTCATATTTATTTTTGTAACAAATGGCAAAGAGAACCATTTTTTAATTTAAAAAAAAACACGGACACATGACAATAAGCTTATATTTTTTTTAACTAAGGTCTTTGACCTCGGTCCCATGCGATTACTTGGTATTTGGTGGTTCGTTTTTTTAGTTTCAATGTATAAAGTATTAACTTATGTAACGTTTAAAAGATGAAATATACAACAATTGGCTCACGCCATTTAGCGGCAGCGACGAGCTTGCGCCATCTGGCAACCACGGTAGGTGTGGCGGTGCATAGTGGTGCGGAAACCGAAAAAGCGTTGCAAAAATCGATTTTGTGATGAAATCGTTTTGTACCGGTAATATATGAATCAGATTTAGAATTTGCCATTGGATCACGAAAATGCAAATTTTATTGAATGCAAATGAATAGTTTAGTAGCTACAGCCCCTCAAACTGGAGTATATTTTTAAATTAAACAAAAATCCAAATTTTTGGAATAATGGTTCGTTTTTTTTTCTTTGTTTAAATAAAAAGCTGCATAAACTTAAACATAAAGGAGAAAAAATGACTTCGTATCGCTCCTGGCTGCCATGGCGCCATTTCATATTAAGAAATATCATATAATCTATGAAAAACAATAGATGCCTTATTTTAGTGATTATTTTATACTTTAAAACAACTGCGGGATCTGAAGCGAAAGGATCTATCATTTTGATGAAAAAAAAATGGCGGACGTAAAGTCGGGCGCGGACGACTTTAGGATACCCTGTACCACTAGCTTGCAATAAAATCCGGTTCCTTCACAAAAAACCAAAAACAGAAGAATTTTTAAGCAAAAATTTTTTTTTGACCGATCGTTCCTATGGGAGCTATATAGTCAACCGATTTCAATAAAATTTGACACAGTGCTTAAATACCTTAAAAAAGATATGAATGCCAAATTTATTTCAAATATCTTTACAAACAAACAAAACACATCGAATTTTGTATAAAAAACGTGTCTTTGAACCGATTGGTCCTATGGGAGCTATATGATCTAGTCAAACGATTTGGATTAAATTAAGTACAGTGTTTAGAAACTATAAAATACTCACGAATGTCAAATTTGGTCCCAATATCTTAACAAACAAACGAAACACAACAAATTTTGTTAAAAAATCGATTTTTTGGAAGATCTGACCTATGGGAGCTATATGATATAGTCAACCGATTTTGTTCAAATTTGGCGCATTGCTTAAGTGGTTTAAAAAATTTCCAAACGCCAAATCTGGTTAGGATATCTTTATTAAAAAACGAAATATAGCGAATTTTTCTTTAAAAAGCTATTTTGGCCGATCGGTCCTATGGGAGCATATGATATAGTCAACCGATTTCGATCAAATTTGATACAGTGATTGTGAACTATAAAAAACTTTCGAATACCAAATTTCGTTACGATATCTTCATAAACAAACGAATTATTCATCTAAAACGCTTTTTTTTGTCGAGGTCGTCTCAAACACCCATATGGGAGCTATATAATTTATCCCCGATATCAAAAAATAAAATAAACTTGTCTCCTGTGAAATAAGATGGGATCTAATGTGAAAGTTTGAATGGCTCTAGCTCTTACCATCTCTGAGATCCAGGACAGACAAACGGACAGACAATCAGACGGACTTGGGTATATCGACTTCTCTATTCACCCTGATAATATTTTAGGTAACTTTGGGGTGTCTCCGACGTCTCCTTCTATATGTTACATACATTTTCGGCTTGCACAAACTTAATATACCCTTGGTACCATACGGTACAGGGTATAATAAAACTGCAAATTGGTTAAAAACGAAAATAAGAAAACCAACTCAAAAAATTTCCTCTACAAAGATTTAAGCCCTGGTCCTCATTTATACCAGCGCCTTTACTCACTGAGCCAACAACCACTTCAATATTAAGAATTTTTTCACCAATACACTCATACCTCACACCGATACGATCTTACTCTGTTTTACATCTGTATTGTGAAACGAGATTTTTAGCCCCTAGTCTAAAGTTGCTTACACATCAAAAAACTCTACCTCATCACTATATTTTTAATAGCTATAATTTAAAAGATCATATAACTCGATTGAAGTTAAATTTGAAAGCTAATTTCTTTCCAAAACGTTTTACGAAACAAAAATCTACCAGCATTGTCAACATGACGCAAAAGACAAACCAGACTCTTTTTTCCCAGGTATGGTAACTCCATCGATACCAAAACCGAAAGTTATTTTTTTTTTAACAAACTTAATCTTTGAACTTTTACCCATTAATCAATTGGAAATCGCATTTACAATATCTACAATTTAAATACTGAGCCAACATTAACTTTTCAGCTCCTTTTTTTCTCTCACTGTAGATAGACAGCAAAAGCAGGACTTTCATTTTTTCCCCTGTCACGATGTGAAGTGCGTGCTGCAGTTGGCAATCCCGGTTCCCTCCTGTATGATTCTTTCCATATGAGAGTGTATTTTGTGCGTTTGTATGCGTTTGGGTTAGCGAACATTATGCCGACCGCGATGGTAATTTTCAGTTGGCAACGCGGCAAACTCGGCAAAGCGGCAACGCGGCAACTCTGTAGCTCAGCTCGGCTCACTCACTTGTTTGGCAATTAATTTGCTGTCCTCAGTTATTTTTTTCTCGTTGCCGTTTTCTGTCGTGGAGTACTCTGTATAGAGTATAGACTCTATAGAGTATATAGAGAATCAGTATGGCCACGCAGTTTCCACCCAATACTCAACATTTCCATGAGTGCTTGCAATCTAAACACGGTTATTCGCTAATTAGCAAAAAACAAGCAATGTAGCACCCAGTTGAAGTTGTTGGCAAGAAAAAACAGCCAGCCAGGGTGGCCAGGGTAGCCCGTGGAGAGAGTTAGAGTGTTGCCAGATCGCGAGTGTTTCATTTCGCTGTGGTAGTATGCGTAGAGTTCTGTGTATGTGTGTGTGTGTATCTGTGTTTGTTTTTTGTGGGCGAGTTTGTTTGTGTTTTTATTTGCTTTGAAAGGTGCTTGGCCTCGTTGGCATTTATTGGCACTGCGGCCATTCCGCCGCTGACTGCTCCTTTTTTTTCGTCCTCAGCTTTATTTTTGTGATATATTTTTTTGTTTTTGTTTTCGCACTTTAGCGTAAAATTAGGTCGCCCTGTAATTAGCTGTTGTTGTTTTAATTTTAGCGCATCATTTTTTAGCGTCTCTCTTACTTTATTTTTTATTTTATTTGCATATTCAATTTAAATGACTTTGCGAATTTGTTCAAATATTTTCACAGCCTTTTTCAACATTAAAGTTATTTAAATCAAATACGCTACGGGCTTCAGCAATTTTTGAATATTTTATGTCAAACGGATATGACCAAAGGAGCACTTGGGGCACTTACAGCTGCATTCACAAAGACATTTCTGTGTAGCTACTGCGTGGGGTACAGTAGACACTCACCCAGTCAGAATTCCCAGAAATCATGTTGAAAATTCTTGGAATTTTTATTAGTTCCTTTCAATTTTTTTTAATGGAGTTAGTATTGTCTTAGTGTATCCTACAAAAACAAGCCAAAAAGGACAGTCAATAAATAAACAAAAAATAATCAAAATTTACACATCTATTTTGAAAGCTTTTTTGGTGTAGATTTTGTTGCTTTAAAATCATTTGAGAAGGGTCTCTGATGTAACAATTTTGTGTAAACGTCATTTCGTTTATAGCCTGAAAAGGATTACTATGAATTATTATGCCTTTATCTATTGTAACACCAAACAAGTGTGATAGTTTTTGGATTTTATTAACCAGAAATTTTTTTCCGAAAATGGTACCTCACAGAGTGGTGGGGCACTGCGACCAAAAGGTCATTTGTACCATGCCTTAAGGTTAAAACAAAAGACTTTCGTCTACAACAGCTAGAACTCTATCATTTATCAGGTCGTTGCTGTTGGGGAAATATCGTCGAACAACATGTGTACGGGGAAAGTCCTCCTCAGACATCAACCTGATATCAAGAGCCACTTTGCTGTGGGTTCATTCGCACATATCAACAACACCCAGTTCGAGCGAAGGACACATCCTTCGAACTGTGGTGTCGCTTCACCAGCGAATTCGACTACGTCATCGATAATCGCCTGTTTGATCCGAACCAATTGCTCGGAGGTAAGAGGTGCAGCGTTTGAAATGAAACCCAGCTTGATGCCCTTGACTGCACTGCTGTAGGACATCTTGTTTGACTCAGATCGGCTTCTCTTGACCTGTTTCGCAGGGGGTGCCGATTTGACGGAGGCCAGAGCTTCTGCTCTGGAGAGTCCTTGCGAAGAGCAACCCTGAGGAGTCTCTTCTCGCGGGAGTTCAGCATTACAAAGGAAGGCTCTGTCTCCAGATTGAGGGTCTGGAGAGTTGCTCCGATACTGGTGCCAGACGACTTCTGTGAGACTAAACTCACGTTGTCATCTCCGTCAGAAGCCAGGAGTTCATCTTCAGAGCTGGAAGCCTATACCTCGAGCAGTCGATGAACGCGGTCGTTTTGGTTGAATAAGTACCGGTTTTACCTGAACAGATTCAGGTGGTTGAACCCGAGTCCCATCTGTATGCCTAACAGCACTACTAGGGGGGGTCGCTGGATGCGGCACATCAGCCGTAGCGGTACAACTAGAGGTCGTCGTGTAGACTTCCTCTTGTGGTGATGCTTTTAGAGTGTCATCAAACTCATCAGAATCATTTGAAGTATCCATATGTATATGTATTAAATACTAGGGGCGGGGATGTCGCCCACGAGATGGCCCGAGATGCCGTGGGAAGTCAAGGATTAAAACTGTAGGCTTACAGGTATCCAGAATCCTCATACTAGAGACCGAGCTTCCCCTCGATCATGTATCTTTCGGCGTATGATGTTCCACCTTAGATTGGGGTAATTTTTTGAAACAGTGTTCCTCTCTTCGCCCGACTACAATTGGTCAGCATCCAAGGCAGAGACATGACCTTACCAAGGACTTGCTTCTAACTAGAGAGATACTTGAAAATGGAATTCCAGGAAAGTCGATTTATATTGTATGCATACGGATATGGAAGCATCAATATAATTTTATTTTATATAACTTTACAAGCTTTCATCTTAGATGCAAAGGTGAATGCTAAACTGAAAAAATATATTTTCGAAGATTCACTTATCTTATGAAGTCAACCAACATTTAAAATATTTACTGTGCTCTAATGATTAGTTGTTTTTGTAATGACAGACTGATGCTCTCGACAATCATTAAAAATAATATCATTAAATTAGATTAAAAAAAAGAATCCTTTTATCAAACTCAATAAAATGGTTCTTAGAACAACTCTGAAAAAATTACTTTTTTTAGTGCTGCTGAAAGAGATGCTGGATGAATAATAGGGAACAAAATAGCAACAGTCGCAATCTGAAGCGTGATGTAACTAGAACAAATAGTCAAAAGCGGTAGAAAGCCTAAAGAACCATAATAGCTGCTGGCATGAAGGGGTCCCGGGCAGAATATTGTGGGGCCCTTTATTTCAAATTCGCATATAAATGGATTATAAATGAAATAGGAATAAAACGAACATATCAATTTATTATTGTTTATAATAATATAATTTTTAGTGTCACTGTAAAGTTATCGTGACATAAATTTTACATTTCAGAAGATTGAAGAAACAATATACCCGCTGTTAAATGTTAAATTCCCTTGTCTTTAGTGCACTGAACTCTTTAATAATCTTCTCAAAACTGATAGAACTCGCCTTTCGTGCTCAATGCTGATAATCATAAGGTGATTTAGCCTGTCATCGCCCATGTTGGATCTTAATTTATTTTTGATTAGAGCAAGCTTGCTGAAGGCTCTTTCTCCGGAAGCAACAGATGGTGGCAAAACAAGTAAAAGTCTCAATGCGATACATACTTTTGCCAAAACATTCATGAGAATGGGTATGAACCCACACGCATGAATATGAGGTTCAGTGGCTCCAAAGCAGAATGGGTATCCCATTTTTACTCGGTGAATCCTATGCAACAAATCAATTTCGTCTCGCAGATCACTCTCAACAAAATCATTCAGGCATGCGTTTCTCAGTGCACTTGCAGCTGTGTCGATGGCTCTCGAAAATCAGCTCCGGCGTTTTCATATTCATGTGCAGCGTATTCGAGATCACTCACACTACCGTATGGCTCAATGATAGATGTAAAGAGCTTCGACAATTCTGATATCCTAGAATGCAGCTCGCCGAGCTCATTCAACAAGCGATCCACTGGTGGGAAGAAGACTTGAACTTTAAAGCGTTCCTCAGGAGCTCTCAAACACGCGCTTTGAAAAAAATCCATATCGTGTTTTTTGATAAAGAACACATCCGAACTTTATAGCAATTCGGCCACAGTACCATCAATAGCTAATAGTTACAAATCTAGTCAAATGCAATGTAGCAAGATCTAAGTTCACTTTCAAGATCCTTTTTTTTTTTACTTTGCGAATCCTATGCAACAAATCGATTTCGTCTCGCAGATCACTCTCAACAAAATCATTCGGGTTTGCGCTTTTCAGTGCACTTGCAGCTGTGATAGATGGCTCTTGAAAATCAGCTCCGGCGTTTTCATATTCACGTGCAGCATATTCGAGATCACTCACACCTGAACCCTATGGCTCAATGATAGATGTGAAGAGCTTCGGCAATTCTGATGTCCTAGAATGCAGCTTTCCGAGCTCATTCAACAAGAGATACACTGGTGGGAAGACGCGACTTGAACTTTAAAGCGTTCCTCAGGGCTCTCAAATACGCGCTCTGTGCCTGATTTTTCATCATGAAATCGTGTTTTCTTTCGAATGCGCTTTTGGCTTTCTCTGAGCTCAGGTATTATCTTTAAATTTGTTGCAACAAGATTAGCTTTTGTCAGAATTGCTGTCCAAGAATCTCTCAAGCGACGTACGCCAGTCAAAAGTTGATTAACCCTGCGAGCTGCTTGTTCCATCTTTAATTTTTTGATTCTGTCGAATTTTGTTTGTGATGTCGAGGCACTGCAAAAATTTATACCAAATGGTTGTCAAAAGGATGAAATCGAAAGACTGAAGCCACTTGAGCGAAGTAGCAACGTCTACCTGAATTTCCAAATCCATTTCAAGAACTTTTTCTAGAGAAGCGACAATACCTTGATAGTTGTTAATCAATGGGCGAACAGCGTCAATCCTAGCACTCCATCTAGTCATAGATATTGCATAAAGAGACAGTTTCGAAGTTTCAATTAGAACTTTCCACATGGTTGGGCTGAGAGCGAATATCTTGTAGAGTTTTTCAACATTCCCGAAATACTTTTTCGCCTCTGTGTTTGATTCCATCGCATGAATATTCGCAAGGCGAATAATATGCTTGATGGCATTTATCTAAGATAATAGCTCTGACCTGTTTATATTCCCAATTGTCAAGTTCCTGATGGTGTTGCGGATTCGATGGCGGCTTTCGGCGCCGGTGGTCGGGAGTTCGATATTCCGCTTCTGCAAATTTTATTTATCATGTTTTTCAGATTTTTCCGATTTCACCGACGCAGCCTTTGTTTATCCCTCAATGATACGACTCCAATGTGAGTTATACACAAGCAATTGTCAAATTCATTAAAAGAGATCGTATACCAGATAGCTGTAAAGAAGGAGTTATTATAACCATTCCAAAAAAAATGGGAACCAGAGACACTACAGCAAGTGGCGTGGTATAAAGTTATTATAAAATCACTTTTCTCTCGTTTTTAACCGTATATTTCCTATCTCAAGCCAACTAAGAAGGGAACAAAATGGATTTAGACCAGGAACCTCTTGCATTGACCCTATGAGTACTGTACGTATCGTCGTAGAGCATTCGGTTAGATTGCAATCCCCGTTGTTTCTTCTATTTTATTTTGAGAAAGGATTTGTTAAAAAGTAAGTATTGTACTTTTGGAAATTCTTAGCTGACTGGGAAGTTCCAAATAAAATATTTAAAACCATCAAAAACCATTTCAACAACGCTAATTAGATTAAAAGTAGAAATAGCGATAAATTTTAGATACATTTATGGGCTACGCATGGCTGACTGTGCTTCGCCTGTTATTACAGTCCTGGACGCTTTTCTTAAAAGGACTAACAAAGAGCAAGTCGATGGATTATAGTGTACACCTTAACAAAAACTGTATGACTTCGACTTCGCGGATGCCATAAGGGCTAGGCAGGGCCGTTTGGTGGTTCCTCTCTTATTCATAACAGTCCTGGGAGCTGTTCTTTTAAAGACACTTATTACATACGCAACTGATATTGGATTGAAAGTAACATAAACTCCAAGAAAACGAAAATAATGCAAATATCCATCTAAAACTTGTTACTTAATAGTAAGCAGCACAATATAGATGATATCAATGTATTTTGTTACTTTGGAAAAATTGTCACGAGGAGCAGACTGTGTTGTTGCTGGAATCAATAAATCACGTCATGCCTTTCACAAGCTTCACTCGGTCTGGTGGTCTTGTCAAATGTCTCTTCGCACCAAAAATTCAAATTTTCAATTCAAGCATAAAATCGACTTTCCTTTATGGTGCAAAAACCTGGCGTGTAAGATGTGAAATATTATGTCTTATTCAGATCTATACAAATCTGTTGACAAACACTGCACATGGAGAAAACCACAAAATAGCATTGCAAGGATATCACTTGAATGGAATGCCCAAGTTGCGAGAAGAAGAGGTCGCCCATCTACTATCTGAATGTCAAGAATGAGGGTCAAAGCTGGGCAGAGCTTGTAACTGCCTTATGTTCCAGAAGCGATTTTTGAATATATTAAACATATATTAAACATTGTATATTTCTGTGATATGAATGACGAAGTTCAAGGAAACATATTGATACATTAGCACTGTTTCTGAGATAAGGCTAAGCTCTCTTATTAACAAATGTGTTTCCCTTTCTGAAAACTTCTTTAAGTTATAAAGAAGAAGCAAACTGATTCATACGGTCATTTCCAAGAACGTGAAGTACTAAATATGAACATTGTCAAAAGTATACCTCATAAAGAAAGCCAATCCGCTGAACTACCTGCTTCCTATCGGTCTATAAATTTGCAGTGTTTCTGTAAGTAAGATTATAGGAACAGTTTGTGGCCTTTGGTAGCGAAATGCCTTTCAGACTCGGCTATAAACTATAAGTCGCTGTTCTCTTTGAATAGTTATTAATAGATATCCCCATGAGCCTCCAGAGGAGACTGCCAAAATAGTCAGTCAGGGAATTATATATATTAAAAAAAAATCCATGTCGTGTTTTTTGATAAAGAACACATCCGAACTTTATAGCAATTCGGCCACAGTAACATCAATTACTGAAAATAATTACAGATCCTTTAATTTAAGATATTTTTTTTTAATGAGCAACTTTTACTTGGGTTGTCTATGTTTCTAACTTCATATTCATTCTCAGTGACCACAAAAACTTTGTTTATCCTCAAAAGTAGGTAAAAACTGATTTTCGGGTACATAACTTCAAATATCTCAAAATTCTGACGTGATCTCATTCTTTAAGCAATGGTTACAATATAATGTTCGTAGTAGACTAAAATACAATTTTTAAAACGTTCATTTATAAGCCATTAGCATTATTACATTACATTATATTACAATTTTTTCTAAAAACATAAATAGATATGAACAAAGGATACCGAATTCTTTTTAAATTGATGAAAAGTAAGTTACTATACACTTAAAAACCTTTTGTGTGGTATCATTTAGATTACTCATATATATATACAATATTTAAAAAATCAAGTAGATTCTAAGATATGAAACGCCTTCTGAGGTCTTTTGGATGAAGGCGTTTTAGGCCAGGGCACATGCAAGCGAGTTCCGATGGTTATTCAATACAACACCCACATAGGGAATGCCTAGATCCTTGTGAAGGTTTCGATTTCAGAATATACCACGGGGCATCGGCAATTTGACGCAAAGTTTTATTTTGTAAAATTTTAATTTTTTTAATATTTGACTTGGCAGCTGTTCCCCAGATTTGAATGCCATAAGACCAAGTTGGCATTATTTAACTCTTATATAGAATTCTTTTATTATCCAAAGATAGCTTGCTATTTCTACCAAGTAGCCACTCCATTTAGCCAAGTTTGGTTCTACATCTTGCTATTATTATTTTAATGTGGTCCCTCCAACACAATTTTTTGTCGAGGTAAATTTCGTGATACGGTTGTGATGTTTTCATTGGAATTATCTTTCTATTTAAAGTAAGCGCAGGACTTGGGTCTCTCCTTAACGAGAATAAAACGCTGGAAGATTTGTCACCATTAAGCTGGATGTTCCAGCGTTTCGCCCAAGTTGCTATAATGTCCAGTTGGTTCTGTAAGGTATTAGCAGCGATTTGAACGCTGGAGGAAGACGAAAGAATGGCAGTGTCGTCAGCATACGTTGCCGTTATAAGCTCAGAACTGCCCGTCGAGCTCGGCATGTCCATAGTAAAAATGGTGAATAAAAATGGAGATAGAACGCTACCTTGCGGCACTCCAGCTTTAATAGTCTGTCGTTCCGAGAGTTCACCTTTCACCATAACTTTGTAAGATCGATTGTCAAGAAATGATTTTATGATTTCAAAATGAGGAGCAGGAAGGGCAGATTTAAGTTTTTGTAGTAACCCTGCGTGCCACACTCTGTAAAAGCCTGCTTGACATCCAAAAAAGCTGCCATGCAGTAGCGACGATTCTCGAAGGAGTCTAAAATATGTTTATTGATTGTTCCATTTATGGTCGTTAAAACAGAACAAAGCAACTTGCCCCATATTGCCACAATATGTTATCGAGATATCTTATTCGAGATGGTACCAGACTAGAAAAGTTTGTCACGGAGTTTTACATTTCTTGCTTTTTTTTAATTGTTTAATTTAATGAACCGGAACCATGTTGTGTTTTTATTTATGATGGCTATATAACGGTTAAAGATAACCCTGTTTTTTTGGAATTAAATTTAAAAAACTGACATCATATTTAAGAAAACAATCTCATATGAAGACAGCAACAACAACATTATATGGAGAAAGCAACTATATCAAGACAACAGTAAGCAAGTCAATAAATAATAAAACCAAAAGTTATGACGATAAAAATGAAAAGAAAAAAAAATGAATTAATGTCAGTGACTGTTTTAATACGTTGTGAATTATAAGCTTAAAAATAAAAATTATGCATTCCTTCCAAAAGCGTACTTTGCATCAAAGTATAACTAACCATAGTAAGCAGATCAATTACACTAGTCGACGATGAAAAATCTCCAGAGATGAGACTTATATTTTATGTTAGGGCAATGTTTCAGCATTCAAAATCCGTATTTTTTATTATCCTCTTATACCCTGTTTTTTTTCTAGGACTATTTTAGTGAAAAAGGACCTTTTTCAAAAAACGCTTTCACATATGATGTCATAAAATCTGTACTGATTCGAATTTTTCAAATTTTTTTTTCCTGAAAAGTAGAATAAAGTACCTTTCTATAATGTCCCAAATCATAAAAATCGGTTGTCTAAAGAAAAAACTACAGTTGAAACTGTGTGCCCGAAATGCCAAAAAACACAGCATTTTGGTGACTTTTTCTACAAAAAATGGCATTTATTTTAGAAAAAGTCTTAAATACCTGAAAATTTTATTATTTAAGGTTATTGGTCATGATATGTAGATGCGATTTCTATATAATTTTATCTTTTTATGATAAAAGATGACCGACTTATTGCATTTTTAGTAAAATTAGAAAAAAAAATTTTTTTTGGACAATTTTTTTTTCGTCTCTTTTAACTGCATTTAACCTTTGAAAAGTGGTTCACTCTTCTATAATTAAATTTTTTTTTTAAACTAGATGTTAGTAGCTTTCAAATAAGCAACTTTTCGAAGAATTCTACCTGCCCATTGAACACCACAAGCTGAATCCATCATGAAGAGTACACGAAAAATTATGATTTTCCCAAATAAATACAGTATTTTTTCTTTATAATGGTGCTTTAACAAAACACTACCACTAGTCGACGATGAAAAATCTCCAGAGATGAGACTTATATTTCATGTTAGGGCAATGTTTCAGCATTCAAAATCCGTATTTTTTATTATCCTCTTATACCCTGTTTTTTTTCTAGGACTATTTTAGTGAAAAAGGACCTTTTTCAAAAAACGCTTTCACATATGATGTCATAAAATCTGTACTGATTCGAATTTTTTCAATTTTTTTTTCCCTGAAAAGTAGAATAGAGTACCTTTCCATAATGTCCCAAATCATAAAAATAATAAATAATAAATAAAAATAAAGAAAAAATACTGTATTTATTTGGAAAAATCATAATTTTTCGTGTACTCTTCATGATGGATTCAGCTTGTGGTGTTCAATGGGCAGCTCGAATTCTTCGAAAAGTTGCTTATTTGAAAGCTACTAACATCTACTTTCAAAAAAAATTAATTATAGAAGAGTGAACCATTTTTCAAAGGTTAAATGCAGTTAAAAGAGACGAAAAAAAAATTGCTCAAAAAAAATTTTTTTTTCTAATTTTACTAAAAATGCAATAAGTCGGTCATCTTTTATCATAAAGATATAAAGTTATATAGAAGTCGCATCTACATATCATGACCAATAACCTAAAATAATAAAATTTTCAGGTTTCTAAGACTTTTTCTAAAATAAATGGCTTTTTTGTAGAAAAATTCACCAAAATGCTGTGTTTTTTGGCATTTTGGGCTCACAGTTTCAGCTGTAGTTTTTTCTTTAGACATCTGATTTTTATGATTTGGGACATTATAGAAAGGTACTTTATTCTACTTTTCAGGAAAGAAAAAATTTGAAAAAATTCGAATCAGTACAGATTTTATGACATCATATGTGAAAGCGTTTTTGAAAAAGGTCCTTTTTCACTAAAATAGTCCTAGAAAAAAACAGGGTATAAGAGGATAATAAAAAATACGGATTTGGAATGCTGAAACATTGCCCTAACATAAAATATAAGTCTCATCTCTGGAGAAAAAAAAAGTGTGAAATTTGTCGACTAGTGTTATCAGTCTTTGTATAAATCGTGTAAGCTGTATTATAAGAAGAAATAATGTCTCAATAACATACACTTTCTGGTATTACCAGATTAAATTTTTGCATCGTGAAATAAAACGATTAGGTTAGGTTTGTAGTTTCGCTATTTCTTATAGCTATCAAATAAAAATTGAACCTGTTTTTCGCGCAGCTAAACATAAGCACTTTCTTAAGTCACCTTTAAAAAAAAAAATCGTTAAAATTTTAGTTTTTATACCCTTTACCATATGGTATAAAGGGTATATTAAGGTTGGGCAAGCCGAAAATATATCTAATATACAGAAGAAGACGTCAAAGACTCCCAAAGTTACCCAAAGAATGATCAGAATGACTAGAGAAGTCGATATACCCATGTACATCTGTCCATCTGTATGAAAGCCTAAATCTTAGAGATGGTAAGAGCTAGAGCAACCAAACTTATTACAGTACGGGAGACAAGTTTGTTTTTTTCTTTTTTCTATATCGGCGTTATATTATATAGCTGGTGATTCTTCAGAGGACCTCGAAAAAAAAACAAAAAGTTATAGATGGATAATAAGTTTGATTTTGAAAATACCTTAAGCAAATTTGGCACTCGGAAGTTTTTTAAAATTTCTAAGCCCTCTAAGAAATTTGTTGTATAATATTCACTGTATTTCATTGTTTATAAAGGCATCATAAGCAAAGTTTTCATTCAGCAGTTTTTTGAAGTACACTGTACCAAATTTGATAAAATCGAATGACTATATCATATAAACCTCATAGGACGGATTGGTCGAAAAACGGCTTTGGTGCCAAATTCGTCTTTTTTCGCTTGTTTATGACAATATCGTTAGCAAATTTGACAAATAATAATTTTTCGACATAAAATGTACTCCACGGTGGTCATTTTAGTTCCGCCATTTTAAAATTTTTAGTTATAACGTCAGATTCCCGGTCAGCGGCTCCGAAAACCCATGTTTACATGCTCAACTTGAATTATAAATAAGAAAATTAGTACAGTAAAAAAAGTTTTTGACCAGGAAAAAATTGCAAACTGGAATTTTTTTTACATAATGTTTTAGGGACCATCTACAAAGAATAAAACCAAAAAGGTATCCTGCTTCACCTGTAGGATATACAGTTAGTTTGACACATGTTTCAGCGCATTTATTTCAAATTCTATAAGATGTACACGAAAACGTCCAAGGCCAAAAATGTTAAGAAATTTCGAATATATATTTTCGAGTTTTATTTGAAATGGATGGAATAGCCAGAAGTCATATAGAAGAAGAAGAAGACTATAAATGACCAGAATTTGTGTTTCTTCAGTATAAGCAATGGAATGGTGACAGGCTAATTCAAAAGGAGGTGCTTCAAAGCCCGTATTCCCTCAAAAACCCCTCGAAGCGATGACTCCACATTTGCTGGACCCTTCCAACTACGTAAAAAAATACATTTCATATGGTTGGCCATCAGTTGATGTGGTTGTATAGAATAATTTGCCTCTAACTTGACTAGGAACGGCTTAGTGCTGGCAGCCAATCTTGTGGTTATGGACATCAAAAGAACATTACAGGATGTCTTAGCGCAAATGAATGAGATGGCTAAAGCTGGCGGAAAGAGAATGTGACATGGTGTCCGGTTTTCCGGTTGTCGCATCTCCCAAGCACTCTGGCCAAGATATGATCCAAAGCGAGCATCTGAACTGCTGCGCTTGCTGCGGAAGATACAGAAAGCATATGTGCCCATAGTGGCTCTGGCTGCTTTCGTCGCATCCTTAAAATGGTTCTGCAACATGAGAGACATAGGTGATTAGGGATATACGGCTTTTGATCCTCCTTCACAGTCCCTCCCTTTCTTCAATCGTTTCTCCGCTTTTCTTTAAATTAGGCAACACAAAGGACCTCATATTCTCTGGGTGATCTCAATTTTTCATTTCTGAATCGATCACTTTTTAAAATGTAAAAAATGTTAATCAATCGTTTAGTTACAAAATATTTATGCAAGGAACCTTACTAAAAAGTTATTTTCAAAAAAAAATTTGTGAAAATATAGAAATAAAATTTATTTTTGAATCGATCGGCATTCAGTTAGTCGATATGAAGGCACTGCTGCTGTCATCTAAGTCAAGAAGTCAATTTAAATTTTTTTATTACTTTTTTAAATATTATTCTATTAAATAGTTGACTTTTAATAGCTAAGCCATCTTTCAAATTCAAATGGAAAAATGGCGGACGTAAAGTCGGGCGCGGACTACTTTAGGATACCCTGTACCACTAGCTTGTAATAAAGTCCGATTTCTTCACAAAAACCAAAAACAGAAGAATTTTTAAGCAAAAATTTTTTTTTTGACCGATCGTTCCTATGGGAGCTATATGATATAGTCAACCGATTTCAATAAAATTTGACACAGTGCTTAAATACCTTAAAAAAGATATGAATGCCAAATTTACTTCAAATATCTTTACAAACAAACAAAACACATCGAATTTTGTATAAAAAACGTGTTTTTGGACCGATTGGTCCTATGGGAGCTATATGATCTAGTCAAACGATTTGGATTAAATTTGGTACAGTGCTAAGGAACTATAAAATACTCACGAATGTCAAATTTGGTCCTAATATCTTAACAAACAAACGAAACACAACAAATTTTGTTAAAAAATCGATTTTTTGGAAGATCGGACCTATGGGAGCTATATGATATAGTCAACCGATTTTGTTCAAATTTGGCACATTACTTAAGTGGTCTAAAATTTCCAAACGCCAAATCTGGTTAGGATATCTTTATTAAAAAACGAAATATAGCGAATTTTTCTTTAAAAAAGTTATTTTGGCCGATCGGTCCTATGGGAGCTATATGATATAGTCAACCGATTTCGATCAAATTTGGTACAGTGATTGGGAACTATAACTATAACTTCATAAACAAACGAATTATTCATCTAAAACGCTTTTTTTTTTGTCGAGGTCGTCACAAACACCCCCATGGGAGCTATATAATTTATCCCCGATATCAAAAAAATAAAATAAACTTGCCTCCTATGGAATAATATGGGATCTAATGTGAAAGTTTGGTAACTCTAGCTCTTACCATCTCTGAGATCTAGGCGTTCACACGGACGGACAGACGGACGGACGGACAGACGGACAGACGGACATGGGTATATCGACTTCTCTATTCACCCTGATCATATTTTAGGTAACTTTGGGGTGTCTCCGACGTCTCCTTCTATATGTTACATACATTTTCGGCTTGCACAAACTTAATATACCCTTGGTACCATACGGTACAGGGTATAAAAATACCTTTCAAATTTTGTACATCGATAAACACTTATGAAATCAAAATAAAAATCAAAGTCTATTCCTTAAATTCAAAATATTTTATTGCCGCCACCTTTCAACTTGTTGATTGTCTACTGTACTGATTCAATTACTTGTAGTCGGCGTGCATGACTGTACATGGATGAGAGAGAGCCTGCAGCCAGAATTACACAACAATTGTCTTGAGCTGTCATGCATAAAGCTGAAATTTTTCAATATACAGGCAAAAGTAATGCATATTTGTATGCATATTTATATATAATATCCTTTGTGCCCCGAAGACTCTCTATAAACGAATGAATGACTGACTGTCCCCCCTTCCCCTTCCGGGCACTCATTGTGCTCACATTGTATTTCATTTCATAATGATAACAATTACTTTTGTGTGTCTGTCTCCCTCACTCTATCTAACTGTCTCTTTTGCACTATCTCCCACTCTTTGTATTGTCTTTTGCTTTACTTTTATACTTTATTTTTATTTCATTTGTTCTCTCCTTGCATATCTTTATTACGTATACGCAGCGCTGTCAGTTTATCAACGAGCCCGCTTTTAAGCTCTCCGAAATTTTGTGCTTAAAAAAATATTTTAAGCATTTAAGTATTAATTTATTTTATATACACAAAAATGCCTTAAATATCTTCCTCCCTCTCTCTGTCTCTCTCCCTTAACTTTAGTAGTTGTTTATTAAAATGCCAGAAATTATTTTCTATTAGAGAATTTTCTTTGCTTGCAGCGGTTTTTCCTATTGTCTTTGTTTTTGTTGTTGTTGTTGTTACATGTGTACTTTTTAGACTCTCCGAGGTAAACAAAATGTTTACTTCACATCAGTTTAGTTGGGGTAAAATTTTTGTTTTAATTTTGTTTTTCATCAGAAAACACACCTCGAGTTTTCTCTATACTAAAGTTTAGTAAATATTTGCTTTGGTATTTTGATATGAAGTTGCTTGCATGTCCTGGTCAGCTATTCTACTCCTACCTCCTTTTTTTTGCTCCTTCTCGCTTACTTGGCAATACAAAGCACATACTTTATAAACTAGTGTTGAACAATGTTGGCTAAAACTTTTTAATATTTTGTATTTGCAGTGTGGAAAAAAAATAAAACTGGTTACGTTTTTAAATAATTTAAAAGCTACAACTTTTTGCGAATATTTTTTTCCCCAAAGGTAAATAATTAGGAATGTAGTGCTTAAATATATAAAAAAAATTTTCATAAAAATTAGAATATATATTAAATATTTTTGTACTATCCACGATTTAAATAAATAAATGTAGATTTAAAAATTTTCATACTACCCTTATTAAGTCGAATGTCGCGCTTTGGGGGTCTGTCTTAACCGTTTTCTTTCACGTTCACGATCTTATCGTTCCTGGGCAGTTCGATTAGATTGATAATAAATTTGATTCGTTGTATTTCTTACAATTGAAATACTTCATGCATTGATTGATTAGGAGACGGCATTCCCAATTGTCCTAACGCTTTATTAGCCATCGCCACGCATAGATCTTCAATATGAATTAAAGCTTCATTATAAGCTTCCGGCGTAAATTGCATCACTGGCTTACGTTTTGCTTGACGTACTCGAAACAAAATTCCTTCTGATAAATAATCTTGATATTTTATGCACAATTCAGGTGGATTTGATGGAAAACATGTTACCAAAATAATCGCAAATAGAACACGAATTGGATAACGATGAGCAGTAATAGCAGCATCTGCTAAAGTTTGATCCCAGTGCAAATCATTTCCAAAAAATTCAATTTTTGACATGCCCCTCGATACGTTGCACACAATACTCCATTCACTGTTCTCAAAGATTGAAACGATGTTGGACATCGAACAATGATTCATAATAATAAAAGTTTTTGTATAAATATATGGCAATATACACACAAAAACCGATATTCACAAAAATGTGTATATCTCAGAAACCAATACACACAAACACATCGAAATTCGCTTCAAACCTCCGTATTAACAACCTCGAACACACACTAAAATCAGATTTGAAATTCTTTCACGCGTTCATAAGGACATCTGTAACACGTAAAACATAAGTTTCTTTTATAACGAGTGATTTTTTAAGTGGTATAGTATTTTATTTAAATAAAAAACACAAAAAATTTTAAAAATTTAATGAAATCTTTATTGGAATCGATAGAACGATCAATATAATTTAATGTTTCAAGATGATTTCATGCAAATGTTGGCCGCGGCTCCGCTTTAGATGTCCCATGCGCAAGGTCCAATTTTGGCACACTCTCTCCAACATATCGACCGGTATTTCGCGAATTAATGCTTCACTATTGGCTTCCAGTGCGTCAATCGTAGCTGGTTTATCCCTGTAGACATGAGCCTTAATATGGCCCCACAAGAAATAATCCAAAGGCGTTAAATCACACGATCTAGGCGGCCAGTTGACGGGTCCCAAACGTGAGATAAACTGTTAACCGAAGGCGGCTCTTGCTGAAACCACATGTCAGGCATGTCCAATTCTTCCATTTTGTGCAAAAAAAGTCGTCAATCATCAGACGGTAGCGCTCTCCATTCGAAGTAACGTTCCGGCCGTTGTCGTCTTCGAAAAAGTACGGCCCGATGATAACACCGGCCCATAATCCACACCCAACAGTGACTTTTTCGGAATGCATTGGTAGCTCTTAATGCTTCTGGCTGGTCTTCACTCCAGAAGCTTCCGAATAGCTCCCTTAGTAGGCCGACCATACTGCCTATAAGTGCGCGATGCACTTTCGTAACCGAATAATTGATAATAAATTTCATTAATTTGCAGGCGATGTTCGTTCGTAAGTCCATTCATGGTTAAATTATAGACCAAACTGAACATGTTTCACAATAACACAAGACCCGATTCACACGTGATCTGTCAAAATCAGTGTCGCCAAAAAGATACCAGCAAAAAAATCACCCTTTATATATAGATTTAAATATATAAATAAAATGACATTGTTGCAATCTTAACGAATCAGGCTTACCACCTTAAAAAGATCTGACTTAGCTACTCAGAGAACTATACTTCAATTTTTCATTTAGAACTTTTAAAGAGTATGTAAATTCTGGTACCCGTTTCGAAATGCTGCCCCAAGAAATTTGCTAGAGTTGTGTCCGTTTCAGTTATTGTTGTTTTTTTTTAGCAGGTGCGTTGTTGTGCTGAAAACTTCTTTGTCGTTGTTGTTTTTGTGAGGCACGTGTATAAGTCATTAAATTATATTTTAAAAACTATTATTAATCCCTGATTTTTCTCGATTTTTGAGCCGAATTCCATATAAGGGTCTTTCAAAAAGTTATGCATATAGCGCTTATATACTAATATTCCCATAAATAAACCCAAACCCACTTTATGTACTTCGCAGAGCAAATTTATCTATACTAGACATACTCATGTGCTGGCAACATTTCAAAATTTCCACTACGTGATGTTTTCAATTTGCAAAAATCACTTTATGCTCCCTCATTGGCTCGTAAATCGTGAATCCTGCAAAGGAACTTAACAGCAGCAGCTGCCGGGGATTCACCAAAATCCATAAACTCTCTCTGGCATGGACCAACGAGGAAATCAATTTAATTATGTGCTGAGCCCCCGCAAAAACCTTTTCTGTCCTGGCTGCTGTCCCAGCAACCCACGTGGACACTTTATGAGCTTGTCGCGCCCACATACATGCATAGATGAAAAGGGATCGGACTGTAGGTCCTTGACTAGGCCAGTCCCTTGGCCCAGACTGTTGGCGTTATGGCTGCTTAAGCAACTTGATGTATATTTTATGACACTGAAATCTATTGAACTGCATTTTGAATATGCCAAAAGGCAGCAGCAGGAGCAGCTCACACAGCATGGAACCCATCATAAGTAGGGGAAAACTTGGCCACTTAGTTCTCGTATGCTCTGGGCCCGATATCATGAATAACGATGTAATAAAATACGTGATATGAAAATGAAATAAACGGAGCAGCAACTACTATGTTTTGCGATTCGATTGAGATTGGGTGTAGCTTGGGCCACCTAAGCTGGCTCCCGAGCCTAGGATGGCCTGCATATTAAGAGATAATAAAAACAGAACAAAAAAACAGGTGAATCTAGAAACACCGACATTTAGTTGCACTATGGGAATTTTATAAGCAAAGCTATGGTAAATTGGGAGTGTGCCAATTTGGCTTGGGAGTTCATGCCAAAAAAGAGATTTTTTACGAAAATATTTTTTATGTCAGATTGCATTAGTTCGGAGGTTAGATTGGACTGATTATGACACAATCTAATACATATACAATCTAATCGCAAGGAAAAAATTTAAATTACAATTTTTTCAAATCGAGTGATTATATTTGTCAGCGTGGATAGGCCAACGAGTAGAAGTAAATGTCTGCACGGATCTGTTTATTCACGAGTCAACTTCAAGAATCTAGAAATACTTCAATACAATACAATACTTCCTTGCTCCCTGTTACATACACTTGCATGAATCCAATATACTTCTTAACTTTCTTTAAGCAACGAGCATAAAAACTTGTGTCCAGAACATAATTTCAGATATTTCCTTGTGAATTAGCAGGAGGCAGGAACAGAGCTGAGCCAGCAGCTGCCACAACGCAACTTTGCATTTATTTGCATGTTGTTGTTGCAAGCCATTTTGCATCCCTGGAGGGGCATCCACACACGCATACACAAACACCCACATATACACACTCACAGTCATATAGACACTCAAAGCAATTGCAGTCTCACACATAATATGATGAGATAATGCTGCAAAATAATAGCCCTGGCTGCGACTACGACGACTGTGACTATTTTTGAGCCCAAAGCTGTGTGAAAGTCCTTGGAGAGAGCGGAGGAATCGGAGGCAGTGCAGCAGCAGCAGCAGGAGGAGTGACAGTCGCCAGAGCGTCGGCCCAAAACAGAAATGCGGCCAAAGCCAAAACAACAAGCTCTATGCCAGTTTTTTTTACTCTTTGTCCACTGTGCTTGAAAGTATATTTAAATCGTGCAAAAGAATGTTACATTAGATAAAAATATTAACTAATCCATAAAATATCGATCGCAAAGATGCGATTGAAACGGAATAAAATTGGAAATAATCAGGAATTGTACAATAGAATCTAGTACTCAATCCCCCAAAGATGTTTTTTTTTGTAAACTTTTTAACACTTCAAATAATCTATAAAAAACATAAGTTCGAATATTATCTAAACGTAAATCTATAAAAATGTATGTACAAATGGAGTTGTTGTTGCCCTGGCTGAAAACCTTTTATAATTTATAAATTATTTAAACTTTTTAATTATAAGTTATATCTCATAAGAAACAAGACTTATAATTAAGCCTCTATTTTTGTTTAGAGCTTTAGAGGGAAACGCATGTCTATTTATTTATAGACATGCTATTATATCAAAATTATTACTCAACAAAAAAATAAGCTGGAAAGTCTAGAATTCTAGAACTTCTTCTTAAACCGAACGAAGTGGAGACAGAACGTTATTAAAAAAGTGTTGAAACCTTTTCAATCCATTCATGACAAAAAAAAAAAATTTGGGAAATGCACAAAAAATTATGAAAGTTTCTGCCCTTATTACAAATAAAATTTGTTTATATTTTTCTTACAATTTCTCGAAATTAAGATAGTTGGTAGTTTTAAAAAAAAAATTGGCTATGCTGTCGTTTTGGGTGCGATGGAATACGAAACGATCCAACATAATCCACCAAAATAAATTTAAGTTTACAAATTTTGCAGGTAAACTATGAATTTTTGTAGGTCTGTGGTCGCTGAAAACGGAAATAAAGCGAAAAAAAAACCCCCAAATGAAAATTTGAAAGATAAATAACACAGTAAAAAATTATCGTAATCGCAATGGATCTCTTGCTGTCTGATATTAAAGGGTAAAAGTGGTACTAAACTGAAGAGACAGACCACAACAGTTTTTTGCAGCCTTTACATATCGTCAAAAGTAGGAAAAATCGCCGTTTTTCGGGTACACAACCACAACTATTTAAAAATCCTGATGGGCCAATTCAGACTCCGGATTCGGAGTTAATATTTATCTAAAATCTACTTAGACACCAATGGGCCCCGAGGAAATTCTTCTTTCTTTTTTTTTGGATAAGCCTCATTCTTATTACATAGAATTCTATTTCAGCATCAGAAGGTAAGTTTGAAAAATTTCGTAATAGTAGTTCAAATACATATTTTCTCTTCAGCAAAATTGCTATCTTAAATTTAAATCCTCAACCCTTAAACATTACAAAGTGGTAATATCTACGAAGTATCTCAAAAAAAGTAGAAAAAGGAAAATGTTCTTCTCAAAAAAAATAGCATACTATACTACTCCAAACTGAAAAATTTGTTAAATTGAGTCAAAAAGTTCTTGAATAGATTTGAAATTTGATAGATTCGCTTTACATTTGCTTAAAAATGTTCATGATCTAGCAACATCTGCCTTTACATTGCGTATACGTAATTTTAGATGTCTTATAAATCTTGATTGTACGTTTTGCCAAAAGGTTCAAATAAACAAATAAAAAAAGGGGCTTTAAATGGGCAAATGGTTTAAAAAAAATTTAAAATAAAGATGATATTTTAAATACGAACGAACATAGTAGGCTACTTTGCGTATACGTAATTTTATATGAATATTTTGTAATTTTGTTTTTTGCGCTAGTTATAAATTTCTATCAGAAAATCGAGCCATAGAGAAAATATGGACAATAAAGAAGAACTTTTGGATTATAATACTATCATTATACATTTTCTGACTAAATTGACTAATATCATTATTTTTAACATTATCTATAGAATAATATCATTATTAGGTAGAAAAGGTGATTAGAACATGAACTCTGAAATTTATTATTTAAAATTTTGATTGTGGCCAAATTACACTTCTATTTTAAAAGCACAAAATAAATTTAAAAAATGGCGGACGTAAAGTCGGGCGCGGACGACTTTAGGATACCCTGTACCACTACCTTGTAATAAAGTCCGATTTCTTCACAAAAAACCATAAACAGAAGAATTTTTAAGAAAAAATTTTTTTTGACCGATCGTTCCTATGGGAGCTATATGATATAGTCAGCCGAATAAATAACAGAATAAAATTTGACACAGTGCTTTAATACCTTAAAAAAGATATGAATGCCAAATTTATTTCAAATATCCTTACAAACAAACAAAACACATCGAATTTTGTATAAAAAACGTGTTTTTGGACCGATTGGTCCTATGGGAGCTATATGATATAGTCAAACGATTTGGATTAAAATTAGTACAGTGCTTAGGAACTATAAAATACTCACGAATGTCAAATTTGGTCCCAATATCTTAACAAACAAACGAAACACAACAAATTTTGTTAAAAAATCGATTTTTTGGAAGATCGGACCTATGGGAGCTATATGATATAGTCAACCGATTTTGTTCAAATTTGGCACATTGCTTAAGTGGCCTAAAAAATTTCCAAACGCCAAATCTGGTTACGATATCTTTGTTATTAAACGAAATATAGCGAATTTTTCTTTAAAAAAGTTATTTTGGCCGATTGGCCCTATGAGAGCTACATGATATAGTCAATCGATTTTGATCAAATTTGGTACAGTGGGAACTATTAAAAACTCTCGAGTACGTTGGTTACGATATCTTTATAAACAAACGAATTATTCATCTAAAACTTTTTTTTTTGTCGAGGTTGTCTCAAACACCCCTATGGGAGCTATATAATTTAACCGCGATATCAAAAAAATAAAATAAACTTGTCTCCTATGGAATAATATGGGATCTAATGTGAAAGTTTGGTAACTCTAGCTCTTACCAGCTCTGATATCTAGGCGTTGAAACGGACGGACGGACAGACGGACATGGGTATATCGACTACTCTATTCACCCTGATCATATTTTAGGTAACTTTGGGGTGTCTCCGACGACTCCTTCTATATGTTACATACATTTTCGGCTTGCACAAACTTAATATACCCTTGGTACCATACGGTACAGGGTATAAAAATACAGATGTACAAATCTTTCCCGTGAGACAGGAACATTTTTAAAGTAATGAATTAAAATTTTAAGTGTATTAAAGTTCTGTATTCCAAGAAAATAAATTTAAAAACCTTCCTGGTAGAGAGAAGGTGAATATAGGCGTGACAAGAACGGCCAACCGTTTTTTGAAATTTGTTTTCAATTAATCATTTGCAATCAAAAATTAGAGGACATTTTCATAAAATTTCGTATATGCAATATAGCCATATATAGGATAAAATTAAAAGAAATCCGTGTTAAAAAACGTATACGCTACGCATAATACCTCAATATAGGAAACGTCAAAATAGGTTTGGCCAGAACGGTTAACCATGTTTTTTAAATGATATTTCAATACTCAACTTACAATAAAAAAATGATCGACATATTCATAAAATTACGTATGTATAAGCAGTTTAGCCATATATAGGGAAGGCAAAGTTAACCTTGGCCAAAACTGTCAAATATTATAATATAATAAAGCTAATATAATAATCAATCTTACATATATTGTATTTAAATCTAAAATTTTAATAAAAAAAACCAAGTATTACAGGAGAAAGACATATACCTTCGGGTGTTATGTGAACCTAATAAACAATACAACGTTGATTATTTTGCAGCTAAAAAGTCTCTTTGGCATATTTATTTCAGAGCATCTCAAAATATAAACAGAGACTGCCTAGGAATCAAGAGAGAAAGATTTAGATGACTCTTTGAATTAGTTTAGGATTATTATAGGCATAAATATTATCATTGCATTAATATCAAATTATTTCCAATCCTTACTGTACAAACTTAGTCGTAAGTACTTTATTTTTGTTTATTTATTGATTTGTTTTTAGATAGTAGCTCCACCATAATGCGTCCTCAATTCAGAGTATGAAACTTAAAAAAATTGTGCCTTATAAGTAGGCTAGTTTAAAATAAAAATAAAATACTTTAAAGACCAACCAAGGAGCATGGCCAAGCTTTTCAGATTTTCGCCAAGATTTTTTCCCCAGAGGCTTTGGGCTGCAGGGTAAGCCCACGTTAGGAGTGTCGCTTCTTGTTAGGGGCATTTAAAAGTCGGCCATATAGTCAACATATTTTTTTTTTGTTGCTGTTGTTTCTGCCTCGAGTACAAAGTTGAGTTGGTGCTGCTGCTGCTGCTCCTCCAGCTACGGCAATTTTGTGACAAGCAGCAGCAGTTTAGCTTGGACTACTCCTGGGCTGCCCCCAGAGCTCTGAAAATTGAGCTCCGAGTACCGACCGAGTGCATATGCAAAATGCTAAACTCTTGGGATTTTGGTTGGTTTGCTGTTTTTGCGATTCAGATGCTCTCTGGTATTTTCTCTGTTGCTGTTTTCATTTTCATTCGCATTTTCATGTGACATCGCATTAGGAAAAACGCTTGCCACATTCTACTTGTGGCAAGTTGTTGTTGCAAGGCGTGGGCCCAACAAATTGCTGCATAAATTTTGTTCTGTTGTGAATTTTTAAGTGAAATTGTAGCAATTATTTTTTTGTTCCCGTCCGCTGGCAGTGCATAAATTTTCAAGCGAAATTTTTGTTGCAGCTTTAAGTGGCAGACGTCTAATTTGTATTCCACATAATATCAGCATATCAGCTTTGAAATATTAACACATAAACAAGGACACACACAGATACAATTCAATATAGTGTAAATTGTAACATTAAATAGTCATTAGTGTCGCTGGCCATTTGACCGGAAATTAATCAAGCAATAACCGCAACTACGTTTTATACTTAACCAGTCAACCATTTGGTTCAATACACATGCAAACACACACACACAAACAAACAGGGACAGGAAACGAAAGAGTGTCAACTAAAATAAAGAGAAAGGACTCCAGCTAGAAGTGGGGCGCAGCGGGAGGAGCTACCAAAAACGCTGAGCAAGCAAAAAGGGTTCATATTCCATGAATATATATATACTCTATACATATGTACATATCATTACGCATACAAAACGCATTTGTATGTATATAAGCCAATATGTATAGTAATAGTACGGTACTATGGCAGTAACGGAAACGGTTTATTATTGCTTCATTTTGTGTTTAACCGGAAAAGGATGTGTCAAAAGGCAAGCAAAGCAATGGCCACGCAAACAACCGCACACACACACACACATATACAAATAACTACAAAGGATAACTCACACCAATGTAGATACAATGTCATAGGTGTCCTCTTCTCGAATCGATTAGCAACAACACAATAAAATTTATTGAAGCGATATATCATTTCCTTGCCGAAAGTAATAATAACTTCTTTTTAAATTTTACAATGAAATGTTATCGAATTGAAGTCCTATAAAGAAGTCCTAGCAAAGAATAAATACAGAACATTTTTACAAGAGACTTTGAGATATTTGGGTTTGGTAGTTCAGAAATCAATGTACAGACCAATTTCATGTCAGTACTGCAACCTGACATGAAATTGGTCTGTATCAAAAAATATGATTGGAACAATTTTTCTTTAGTTTTACCAAATAAAACTATTAATTAGGAATCGCAATTAGGAGTTACTGTGTTAATGATTTTTATGCAAAAGTGAAATGTACCTCAAGCCAAAATATTTATCTTAAGCACTCCTAGTTCCAGAATATAAATTATATCCATCAAAACTGAGATTTTATTTCCGAAAAGGGTTCCTCACAAAAAGGTGGGGCACTGCGACTAAAAGGTCTCTTGTACCATACCTATATTTTAAAGCAAAAGACTTTCCGCATGAATAGCAGTAGGTCTTTTGTTGGTATTGGTCTAAGATGAAAGGGACTAATCAGTTTCTTCCCCATGCGACAGGCTCTGTCCCATACCAGAGGCGGGCAGTCACAGAGAATGTGTCTTTCATCGTCTTCTAGGCAGAGTCTGCACTCTGAAGAGTCCGATAGACCAATTATATGTAGATGGTATCGGGATTCTGAAACGCAAAGGTTAGCCCTCGTCAGGAGTTTTTGACTTGTGCAAAAGGCTACGTAGATCCTACATCACAATTTTTCTAATCCAACCGATGCAAGTTTTTTTTCTTATAAGTAGGTTTAAGGTGTGTCCCAAAGGTAAAACGCCTATCCAGCGTGATACCAAGGTATTTGACTTGATTAGGCTGCTCCAGAATCTCACCCTTTAAATAAATGGTTGGTTCCATCTAATACACCAGACATCAAGTGTGTGAAGATACCTTTGGAGGCTGTTGGCCGCTTCAAGTCGGCAATTGAAGCTGTAGGGAATGGCGATATCGTCAGCGAGAGTTGCAATTAAAGCCTTCGAAGAAGTCTCCAAGTATTCATCGTCAGGTTCGCGTAGGGTGGCGGGATTAGTATATTCACCTCAGTGTTTCCCTGCTTGTCGTAAGAGGCGACTTAATGGGAATCCTTAGAAAATGGGTGCGTGGCGTGATCCTTAAGTTGGACAAGACAGCGTAAATGTTGGCCACATTTGACTGGAGAGTGGAGGCTGACAGGAAGTCGATGGGTGTCCAGTCCCGGGCATTTGATGTCCAAACTGGCGGGGTTTTCCAAATCCGAGTCTGTCGGGAATGAAAGGGGAGGGCAAACCGAGACATCAATTTCGGTACCACGGGTTGAATATACGTCAAAGCGTACTCTTTGAGGTCGACCCCCTTGTGGGAGTATCGTGGTGGCAGTGGTTGAAACCCAAATCGCGGGTAGAGTCAGCTTGGCTCGGCGTGATGTTGCGATGTTAACCGGGTGCTTCTAGCCATAAAGCAGAAGAGATGATAGATACATCTCACCCCTCACCAAGGGGAAATTGCATGCCCTACAACATGCTTTCAAATTGGTACCAAAGAAATATCAGTCTCGGCTGATTGTGTTGAGGGGCGTTAGTTGGCGCGTTAATCCAGACTCATTGCGTTATATGAAGACTTAAGTTGCATATTTGAACGCCGTGCCTTTAATTCTGCAAAGAAACATATCACGTTCAATAAAATCCGGAAAGACACCGGTTATATTGCTCATCGTCAGGGGCTGGTAGTTCGGTAGAGTAAAGCGAATATTCGGCCAAGGGAGGAAAAGGTGTCTCGTGTATTGATCTTGAATATATTGATCGTCTAGATAGATTAAGGTGACGGAAGTAATATTGTGGAAGAAGCTTCTTTACCTTGCAGAGGGTTCCGTCGTGCCAGAATTGCAGTAGTCAAGGCTATCAAAAGCCTGGAGGATATGTCGTGCCAATCTATGGACCTGTTCAACAGTGCCATGAAATCCAAACTGGTGATCTGGGATTGCTTCATAACACCAGAAATCCGAGCGACAACCAGTTTCACTCACACCTTCGCTAGGGATGGTAGTAAGCTTATTGGCCGATATGGCTCCGGGTCATCATCCGGCTTACCTGGCTTATGAATCATGTAAATCAAAGCCATCTTCCACTAATATGGGAAGAACTGAACCCCTTAGAATAGCATTGTAAATTACTACCATGTACAGAATCGCATGGGTTGGTGGCATATCATTTTTTATCTATTCCTTGGAATTTGTTTTTAGGCGGGGCTTTAAAAATCTCAGCTATCTCCTGAACCTTGATTGGTTGAATTGGGTGAGCCATCTGCATCGGTGTTTGTAAGCTTTCTTGTGTCTAATTAATTTGTGTCATTGTAGCAACATCTAGGTGATGTTTAAACGCATTGGTCCGTTCTTCTTTATTTTAAGCAAGGCCTCCTCCAGAGCAGCTGACAGGAACCTGCCTGAAGGGTTGAGTTTTTAGGGCCCTGATACATTTCCACAGTGGCCAACTTATGCTCAAAGAAGTCTCTTAAAAGGCTACGCAACTGTTTTGCTGCTCAGTTCCATAAGATGCAATCCCAAAGGTCTTGAGGCCGGTTTGCTCGTCTCCGAAGTCGTCTTTTGTTGCGAGGAGCATCTTTGCTTCTCTGGTAAGAGTAATTCCGTAACTGATAGTGCCAGACTAGGGACCAAATGGTGTGAAGGTAGCGGCAGCATTGTAGATATTGTTAGAGAATGTATCTACTGCAATTTCGATGTCTTCAGCGGAACTCAGCTCTATTTCCAAATGGGTTGAGTTCTTCAGATGTTGCCGAAAGACTCGCAAATCCGTTTGTTTATCTAGTAAGCGTGGTTCGAAAGTAATATAAAAAAAATGTAAGCTAAAAAAAATCTAAATAGCAAGCCTGATTTTGTGTCTTGCTTTTAATACGAATCTTACAAATAGTTTTTCATAAACATGCATTTTAGATGTTACTCCTGGCCAAGCTTATATATAGCTTTATGAGCTGAAAATATTTCCGATTTCCCGTTACTCACTTTCAAATCAACATTTAAAACCAAATATCTTAAAACATAAAATTCATCTATCTACCTGCTCTGCTGACTTAAAGAAAAATTATCATTTATAAACAAATTTTAAATAAATTGTCTACCCAACTAGTTCTCAAGTAATTCAATTCTTTTCGTAGCTAAATTTTAAAACCTTACCAATAATTGCAAGCACTTAAAGTCTGAGTTAAATTTCATAGTCGTCGTCATCGTATCCCCCGCCATCCAAAACAATTCTAATGTGAATTGAATTTCAAATTCTTGAGCATGCGATTTGGAAAATCATAAGCGCCAATCCTGCACAGCAGGTGTGCTGACGGAAGACGGAACAAGTGCCAAGCTCCATGCCAAGCCCCGAGCCAAGCCCACCTTCATCACTCTTAAGTGTGGCAAGGTGTGGCAACGCTTATGTAGCATTGCCAACCACCCGCAGACATATCAAAAAGGGTTGGCATGCCTCTAACTGGTTTGCATAATGCCAAAAACACTCTCTCACACTCTTACCCCCACACACTTTCGCACACTCCCCACTCTCCCCCTCTCTCAGGCATTCACACTCACATATTCAATTGTTGTTGTTATATTTTACAATTTTCATACATTGTACTTTAGAGTTTTATGCTGACAGCGAAGCGAAATCGTTTTGCAAAGTAAAAAGGATTCCGACTTTTGTCCTGAGCTTTTTGGCGTTGATTTGTTTGTTGACTTTAGTGTTAAGCCAGCAAAAACAAAAAAAAACAACAAAACAGTCAAAATAAAGCTAAGAAAGAACGAAAAAAAAAGAAAAATTGTCGGAGCTTTGCATGCTCAACTTTATGGCCAAGTTTTTCATTTGGCGCATTTATAAATTATTAAAAGTGTCAACGCTCCAGTTCCAGCTTCAATGCAGATTCTTCCAATGCAGTGGTATGTGTATGCGTGTGTGTGTGTTAGCCAAGGCCTTGTTGATGTATGAGAGCACACACGATGAGACACTGGCCTCATTGACCCCATGACCCCAAAAACACTTGAACGCAGCATTCAGTTGAGTTCAGCGCCAAGTTAAGATGACAGTCAGGGGGCTTTTGAGGTGCGATGATCCGCTGGCTCCTCTGCCTCTGCTCCTCTGCTGCTGCTGCTCTGCTGCCGCTGCTGTTGGCCACTGACATGACAAAACCATAAACAGTGGCTAAACAAGGTGCTTAAATTATGCCACAAGATCTCAAAACCAGCTGTAAATAACAAGCCAAGCGACAGAGCAGTCCAGCCAGAGGAACAGAGCTTGAGAGTGAGGCAGTGGCGTAGTTGGTTAGTTGTGAAGGGGGACTGTAGCAATGGTAGTGCATTTATTTTTATTACAGATGTGTCAAAGTTGCTAAAGACGGTGGGATTTGAGTAGTTATTCCTTGATTTTTTAAAGATTTTTATTTATAAAAAATTTAAAATTGTAAATATAATTAAAAAATTAATTATAAATAATTAATCAACATTTTTTATTAAAAATTAATACAAATTTTGTCTAAAAAATTAATGAAAATCTTTTACAAAAAAATAAATAATTTAAAAAAAATTAATGTTTGCAAATAGTTTAAAGTCATTCATGGGAAACTTCAGTCGTAAAGGTTCTAGCGGTCCCTGATGACCCATTTTTAAAAAAATTCTTTTAATTCAACATGGCATATCCAAGTTTAAAAAATTTTGTATAATTTTTTGTTTTAATTTTTATAATGAGAAATGGCATACGTAAGGTCGGGCGCGGACGACTTTGGGATACCCTGTACCACTGGCTTGTAATAAAATTCGGTTCCTTCACAAAAAACCAAAACCAGAAGAATTTTTTAGCAAAAAAATTTTTTTTTACCAATCGATCCTATGGGAGCTATATGATATAGTCAACCGATTTGACACAGTCATTTAATACCTTAAAAAAGATCTGAATGCTGAATTTTGTTCAAATATCTTTACAAACAAATGAAACACATCGGATTTTGTATAAAAAACGTTTTTTTGGACCGATTGGTCCTATTGGAGCTATATGATATAGGCAACCGATTTGGATTAAATTTAGTACAGTGCTTAGGAACTATAAAAAACTTACGAATATCAAATTTGGTCCCAATATTTTTACAAAACAAACGAAACACAATAAATTTTGTTAAAAAATCGATTTTTTGGAAGATCGGACCTATGGGAGCTATATGATATAGTCAACCGATTTTGTTCAAATTTGGCGCGTTGCTTAAGTGGTCTAAAAAATTTCCAAACGCCAAATCTGGTTAAACAAACGAATTATTCATCTAAAACGCTTTTTTTTGTCGAGGTCGTCTCAAACACCCCCATGGGAGCTATATAATTTATCCCCGATATCAAAAAAATAAAATAAACTTGCCTCCTATGGAATAATATGGGATCTAATGTGAAAGTTTGGAAACTCTAGCTCTTACCATCTCTGAGATCTAGGCGTTCACACGGACGGACGGACAGACGGACATGGGTATATCGACTTCTCTATTCACCCTGATCATATTTTAGGTAACTTTGGGGTGTCTCCGACATCTCCTTCTATATGTTACATACATTTTCGGCTTGCAAAAACTTAATATATCCTTTGTACCATACGGTACAGGGTATAAAAAGACCGCACCAGTTTGTTAGATCGAATTAAAAAAAAATGTGTATAATATAATAAACTGGACCGCTGACCACGATTTTGTTTTAAAATTTTCAAAGCGAAATATGGACAATCCTTTGTATGATTATGATATAATTAAACTTTTATTAAAAAAATGCAAAATAATTTTTTTCATAAAAATTAAAAATAAAAATTCATCCTTTTTTAGGATAACAAAGCACTTTTAACGCTACGATTTTTTCAACCCCATCACGATCCGGATATTGTCACAAAAATCGAAGCGCTTTCAATCTAATTAGAATAATGCTTAACTATTTGCCGAATATTGCTACGATATCTTTATTGACAATCAAATTATGCTCGAAAAACTTTTTTTCGAACGCTTTGTCCTAAGGTCTATACGATAAAGTGCACCAAATTTTATAACTATAAAACTTTTGCCTTTTCTCAGGGTACTCTGAAATAGAGATCAATTTCAAAAGTTATGAGGCTCTATCTCATATCATCACAGAGATCTATGTCTTCATAAGGGCTGATGGATATGGCTATATCAACTTCTCTAGCGAGCATTTTAACTGAACTTTAGAAAACCTCCATCATCTGTCTGTTAGGCACATTTGCAGATTGCTCTAGTTAGTGTTAAGTTAATATACCCTTTGTACCTGCATTTATAGGGTACTCACTAGTGAAAACATTCAGAGCTTACTTTTTACAATCTCCGCGCTTTTTTTCTGTTCGGAAAAAAAGTTTAAATTTTAAAATTGGCACGATCGTATTTTATTGTTTTTTTTGCATGGTAAACAATTTACAAGTCATAAAAAATTAAATTAGCTATGTTATAATATCCAAAGATAAATATAATCTCTCATGAAAAAATATTTTGTCACACCTGTAATGGGCCTTATAAAAGGTTCTTAATTATTGTATTTTAGTACAGTTTCTTAAGACTATTATAAGTCTTCACTTCTAACTTATAACGCTATGAAAATGGAGTTTGCAAAGGTATCTAAGGGTTTCTTCTGTGCCCTTATAGTCTTGGCGTCTGTGTCTATATCAAATGCAGTAAGTTATCCTTATGGATTTAATCAAATGTTATATTAATTTTGTTCGTCTATTTGGATAAATAAAAAAATGGAATAAAGGAGGTCGTACAAACATTCCTACCCCTAAAGAATAGCTGGATAACATGTAAATTTTTAATTTTTGGGCGATCGCTAACGGAAAATACATTTAAGATCTGAAAAACACTTTATACAGATATACATTTTTATATCATATAGAAAATATTGTAGTCCAAGCACGATAATGCCAAAACAAAAATAGTTAAAAATAAAAAAATGCATCTTTGAGAAAAAATTTAAAGTTTATGGCCTCAATAGAAGACTAAATATACATATATAATTAGTGATGGGTTTTTAATGGAAAATCGAATAATAGCTATTTAAATGCAATTCCTTTACGGATCAACTGATTTTTTATTTAACGAGTATAAGAAAGTTTTTAATCCAATATAGTAACATTCATCGGATTTCCATTATAACTTAGAATCTCCAAGTCTTCTGTATCGGCTACCGAAGCAGGTGGATTAGGCACCTGTTGCAGGGTAGCCCTTGGAGAAAAATTTCTAATGTAGTTTGGTTTCATATTTATCTGGAATATATAGAGAGTTCAGTATTTGAGGGGTTTAAAGATCTATATGGCAGTGTGAATTGTTCTTAGCATTGAGACTGGACCTTATCGGTATAAGTGGTCCTACCATAGCTTGGCTACCGTCTGCATCGCTCTTAGATTCATTGCTCCTACCCAGGTTCTATGCTCCTCTTAGCAGAAAAGAAATAAATCATCATACGAACATGAAAAAATTAAGGCATAGTTTTCATCGATATTTATTTATCGACGTTTCTTTCGTCATTATGAAAATTTAAATTAGTAATGAAGAGAAACATAAAACAAATGAATTTGTAGAATCTTAATATTTAAGAAAAAACTCAGAGCAACATTTCCTCAATTAAATTAAAGATGTATTGTACCATACTCATTATTGAAGATAAAAGACCATTTGCCTTTCTTATGAAGAGCAGTAAGTCTTTCCCTGGGATTCTACGTTGCAAGAACGGATTAAACTGTTACCGAACGCGTGACTATGTCCCACACTATTGCTGGACAGCCACACAAACTAAGTTTAGTCGTTTCGTCGTCTTCAAATAAAGGTTTGCACTCTGAAGACTACGATAAATCAATAACAGACTAGCCTAGCAGACTCAGATTGGTAATGGCATCTTCCGGAGGTGTTTCTCACTAAGAGCGGGTAAACTACGATCTAAAGGTCTATTGTACCATACTCATTATTTAATAAAAAAGATCATCTGCCTTCTTTATGAAGAGCAGTAAGTCTTTCCTTGAGATTCGGCTGGAACGGAGTAAAGTGTTCCCGAACGCGTGACTTTGTCCCACACTATTGCTGGACAGCCACACAAGTTAAGTTTGGTGCTCTCGTCGTCTTCAAGAAAAGGTTTGCACTATGAAGACTCCGATAATTCAATAACAGACTAGCCCAGTATATTCCGCAACTCCCAAGAAGAGAATGCACACTTATAGTCGGCATACTTACTGGCATTGCCTGACCGGAGCTCTCGCTAAGAAGCTAGGCATTACCAACAGCGTTGAATGAAGGAAGTGTAGGGAGACAGATGTCATCTGATGCTCATCTGCGCATCAAGACTTATCTTATATCTAGGAAAACCCTGGCTAACCTCACTGGAAGAGGCGGCCGATGGGGCACCTTAAAAGCTATTGGCTTTCCTGCATTGTACAAAAGCCGCATTCTCTGGTTCAGCTATGGATTATGCAAACTGTGTGACTTCCCCTAAGGGTCAACTAGTGTAACGTAACGTCACCTAAGACTCCAATAGATCCATTTTATGTAAGTGATAATAGTGCCCAGATAAGTAGGTTACCAGGAACCTTAGGTGCGTTTTACCAAGACCCATATTACTGCTGGCATGGGTAATACTTTAGCTTCTTCTTCTATCTTCCAGACATAGAAAAAAGGACATTCATTCAGAATCACTAGTTTATAGGAAAGAAAGTAGGTATGAGAAGCTCCTCATTATGCTCATTAAATTGGCATAAAAGACGTTAAGTGCCGAAGCTAATCAGCTTGTTTACTTAAAATCGATTGTCTACATCTACATGGAGAATTGGAATTCCACACCTAATCAATGCTAATTTTCATTTATAATCATAATTTTCCAAGACTTTAACGTGTGTTGGGGGGAAAATAATTTCCTCAATCCCCCAAACCTACGCCACTGTCTCAAATGCTGCCCAGCTACCGCATGCCATTTAAGCCATGCATTTATATTTATGTATGTAATTGTATGAATGTGTACGTGTGTATATGTGTGTGTGTGTGTGACTACTTTGTTGACATGGCCATACGTCGCTGCCACAAAATGTAGCCACTACTGACCCCCTGCGGCCATCTCCTACCCCCCCTTCGACTATCACACACACAAAGGTTGTTGCTAGTTGTTGGCCTTACGGTTGGATGATTTTGGTTTCAAGCAATCAACGCTTGGCTGAGAACAGGTCGAGGGGAGGGTCTGGGGAACAGGAAGCGGCGCATGGACACAAGCATGAATATGAATGTATATGTGTGGGTGTGGGTGGGGGCAAGTGGGAGTGTTTACTTGGCGTTGCCAGATGTTTATTTTCATATATGAATATATATATCAACATTTGTCGTTTGTCATTTAAGGCGCAAGATTTATAGAAGAGGCTATAGAAATAAATAAATGTAACTATGGCAGGTTTTAAAGTATCGATACTTCTGACAAAGCAATTGAGTGCAGGCAGGAAGAAGAGACAGACAGACAGAACGATAAACAGACAGAAAGATAGACAGAGCAACAAACTGATAGACAGTTTGAAGTTTTTGGGCCGGCAATGAAAAGCAATACACAAAAGTTCAATAAGTTTTGTGTCTGGTCTTTGCTGTGTGTGTTTCCATGTGTGTGTGAATCTGTGCGAGTCATTCTGTGTGTGTGTGTGTATCTCTGATTGCTATAGATAAACATACAACAAACCGACTGCCGGTTGTTGTTTTTGTTGTTGTTGCTCCTCGCTACTGTCATTGACATGCCACATCACAAACGATTTTAATTAAAATCGGATTCGGCATAGACGATTTCCGGATATTTAATTGCGTGTGTTACAACCTTTGTTTACACTAACCAACAAACACACACAGATACACACACACACACACATACGTGACGATAAAATGACTTTAAGCTATATAAGCAAATTTGTTGACACCTACAATGCAATATATATCCACTTGTCTTTGATCTAAGGATTCGAAATTCATTTAGTGAAACATTTCAAGCAGGTAGTAGGGGTACCCCTCCTACACTGAGTGCAAAAAAATAAAAGAAATTTCATAAATAAAAGCACCAAACACTCTGTCAAAAAAGTTTGAAAGCTTTTTACCGGATGTGCCTTTTTATATATACTTTATATATATATACTTTATATATACTTACTATATACATCAATGCTGCTCTGTATGTGTTCCTCCTATTTTGTTGAGTTAGTGCGGCTGAAAAATTTTCTAGCCACAAGTGTCAGGATGGTTTTTCTTTTGTTTTAGCAATTTGAAAATAAATTTAGTTTCTTAATCAATTTGGAAATTGAATTTTATCCGCAAATAGTTGGAAATTTATTTTATTGAATATTTTTGTTTTTTGTCTAAAACACTAATAGATAATTTCTAGATTTGCATACAAAAGTTTTATTTCAATAGCATTCACACTTTGGCGACTTAACGAGTGGGGTAGCTTGAAATAAGTTTTTTTCCATAAATTGCTTCCGTATCTAGATTTTAATCATTCCATATTCGAAAACCAAAATAATCGTTAATTTTATAGACATACTAGTGGGCCCGACAGACATTGTCCTGCCCAAACTTTTTGAATACTCTTAAAGTGAATAAACATCGTAAGATTCTCTAGTTAGCTTAACTGGAAAAGTATAAGATTTTAAGATTAGTTTGCAGCTGGATTCAAACTTGCACCATTATTAGTCGAATGGTGCGCTTCACTGGCCTGTCGTGACCAAATTCTTTCACGTTCATTGCGATCTTATCGTTTCTGGGCAATACGATTATAATGATAATTAATCTGATTCATTGTATTTCTTCCAGAAAAACATCCGTATTGACAACCGCTAACACGCGAAAAAATCAGATTTGAAATTCATTGACGCATCCATGAGAATACCCGTAACACGTGAAACATAAGTTTCCTTAATATATGACAAAAATAACACAGGTCAACATGGTTCAGTTGTTGGAAAGCTAAGAGTCATTTCCGAAGTAATTTGATGCGTAGAATCTGTACATTTGAGGTTATGTACAGAGCGCAAAAAATTTTTGCGGTATTTCTCTCCAGTTACATCATTTAGTACAACTCTTACCCTTTAATTTAAGGGTTCAAGAGATCAATTACGATTTTTTATGGCTTTTTGAAGTTACGTAAGTTTCGAAGATACGAGATGTTATGCGCCCTGTACATAACCTCAAAAGTAGGAAAAAACGCCGTTTTTTGGGTACATCACCTCAAATATCTCAAAATCCTGACGTGATGGGCCAGTTCTGACGCCGGATTCGGATTCTACGCACCAAATTATTTCGGAAATAACCCTTAGCTTTCGAACAACTCACATGCCCCTGTATTTGTAGACCTGTGTAATTAACTAAAAAATTTTAGTTAATCTGCTTGCCACATTATAAAAAATTTTTTTTTTTAAATTTTTGGTTGCTAATCCCCCTGCTTCGGCAGCCGATACAGAAGACTTGGAGATACTAAGTAATAATGGAAATCCGATGAATGTAACTATGTTGGATTAAAAACTTTATTATACTCGTTAAATAAAAAATCAAGTACAATTTTTATAAAAAGAATGAAAAATTTTTAAACTTCTGAATTTTAAATATGTGTCCAATACTAGATTTGAAAATCTTTTTGCAGTTGATCCGTAAGGGAATTGCATTTATATAGCTATTATTCGATTTTTAATTAAAAATCCATCCCTAATTATACATGTACATATATTTAGTCTTCTATTGTGGCCATAAACTTTAAATTTTTTTCTCAAAGATGCATTTTTTTTTAACTATTTTGTTTTGGCATTATTGTGCTTGGACTATAATATTTTCTATATGATAGATAAAAATGTATCTTTGTATAAAGTGTTTTTCAGATCTTCACAAAACATAAAAACACAAAACACAAAAAATTCACAAAACAAATTTTTCGTTAGCGATCTTCCAAAAATTAAAAAGTTACATGTTATCCACGTATTCTCATAAGGCCTATGGATGGTGGTGGTGTGTCCTCCTTTATTTCCCAATAGACGAACAAAATTAATATAACACTTGATTAAATCCATAAGGATAACTTACTGCATTTGATATAGACATAGAGGCCATGACTATAAGGGCACAGAAGAAACCCTTAGCTACCTTTGCAAACTCCATTTTAATAGCGTAATAAGTTAGAAGTGAAGACTTATAATAGTCTTGGAAGACTGTACTAAAATACAATAATTAAGAACCTTTTATAAGGCCCATTACAGGTGTGACAAAATATTTTTTTCATGAGAGATTATATTTATTTTTGGATATCATAACATAACAAATTTAATTTTTTATGGCTTGAAATTGTTTACCATGCAAAGAGAACAATATAATACGATCGTGTCAATTTTAAAATTTAAACTTTTTTTCAGAGCAGAAAAAAAGCGCGGAGATTGTAAAAAGTAAGCTCTGAATGTTTTCACTAGTGAGTACCCTATAAATGCAGGTACAAAGGGTATTTTAACTTAACACTAACTAGAGCAATATGCAAATGAGTCTAACAGACAGATGATGGAGATTTTCTAAAGTTCAGTTAAAATGCTTGCTAGAGAAGTTGATATAGCCATATCCATCAGCCCTTATGAAGACATAGATCTCTGTGATGATATGAGATAAAGCCTCTCAAGTTTTGAAATTGGTCTCTATTTCAGAGTACACTGAGAAAAGGCAAAAGTTTTATAGTTATAAAAATTGGTGCACTTTATCGTATAGACCCTAGGACAAAGCGTTCGAAAAAAAGTTTTTCGAGCATAATTTGATTGTCAATAAAGATATCGTAGCAATATTCGGCAAATAGTTAAGCATTATTTCTAATTATGTAAAAATGAAAAAATTTAAAAATTTGTCCAAATTTGTATAAAAAATAGATATTGGGCGATTCGCAGAGCACACAAAATTTCATGAGAATCGGTCCAGTCGTTTCGGAGGAGTATGGTAACCAACATTGTGACAAGAGAATTTCATGTATATGAAGAATTTAATCTGATGTTCGTTAAAATAGTTTATTAAACCATTTTTATTTCAAGAATTCCTGTACTATTTTAAGTTAAATAATTTGAACTTATAAAAAAAAAACATTAAAAAATTAAACTCATAAATTGAATCTATTATATAATATAAAGATACTTTGCAAAAATTTCTTTCAAATTTTATCAAGCACCTTAAAGTCAAACCAATATCCTGCTTCTGGCCATCTTAACTACCAGTAATTAATATGGTTTAAGCTGGTCTATTAAATTACATGCTAATCTGGTTGCTGCAACCACATAATACATATATTTACTTGCTCATAATCTGCCTGTTAAACTATGTAAATATCTATGCTGACCCAATTCCTTGGTGAGGTGTCCAAGTTCCTGGCCCTGGCCACTAACTTGGCTTCCATAAAATTTCGAAACAAAACTATGCAGCCAGCAAAGATATGGCCTTGGTAAGCTCAAGTATATTATAACCTGATATTAAACTTGTTCATATGCAAATTCTTGGCAAAATTTCTGCTCAAGGCTAGGAAATGCTGGCAAGGCTTAGGCTTATGCCAAAAATATGCATTGTATGTAAGAAACCGCACATAACTTGGAGCCAGCTCAATGTTGGGCTAATAACGAGCACATGGGAAAAACCGCCGAGCATTAAAAATATTCGAGATGAGCGAGAAAAGTATGTTGTAACAATAATACATATAAAAGAAAGAAACTATGTACTTGTATATAAAAAATGTTTAGAGGGTGTTTTTTAGGGATTTTTTTTATTTTAGCTTTTAAGACGATGGAAGGTCATTCTTGCGTATTATATTTCAACTAGATTGTTATTAAAAGTAACTTTTGGCATGTGGCCATCATATGCGAGTTGCAGATTTGGCAATCTTTTGGCAACATTTTACGCCACTTTTTTCATCATTGGGTCGGTATCTCCCAAAAGCAGACTTGGACTGCCATCGATATTAACGTTGCTGAAAAGACTTGAGAGAGTGTTTAGGGGATGTTAAATCTGATAGGCTACGGGGCTGTGAAGGTCTTAAGGGAAGGCTCGGAAAAATCAGTGCTTTAGGCAGAGGTGGTCCTTCAATCAAATGTGGAACTTTCAATTGACGACCTGGTAATAAAGGTTTTTAAGGTCTTCAACTAACGCCTGCAAAGCTGACAATGGGAAGAAGACTCTTTTTCGAACTCTTGGCCAATCTGCCTTCACTGCAAATTCTAGAGATTACATACATTACAGGACCTTTAGAACGCAAGGGCGATAATAAGAATATTGGTCTTTCAAAAGCTCAAAAGCATCTTGGACCACTGGATAATATAAAAGAGCGGGACTCTCAGGACTGAAGCCCTATAAAGGAGATAAAGGAAATTGTGATGATGATGAGGACTCTCTTAATGTAATCGGTTTAACGGAATGGTCTAGAGTTGATCATGGAATTCCTGAGCCTATGTGATTCGTAGGGAAAAGACTTTAAAACAAAGCACACTTAAACTTGGAAAAAGCATTTACTTCCTAGACATTAATAGACTTTATCACAAACTCATGGTGCGTAGCAACCTTAATCGAAGATTATTATTATCAGGCGTATCTGAACCAGTCGGCCCTATAGACTGGCCGTGAGACTGTTTAGGGGATCTTAAACCTTATGTGCTACATGTTTCTCAAGATCTTAGGCAATTTCCAGTGCGTTTGGACGACCTGGTGATCGAGGTTCTTAATATATTTACGTATCGGCTTGGCCTATGGGATCTTTTGGTAACAAAGAAATATTGCTGAAAGAATGCTTTCTTGGAACTCTTTACCAATACGAAGATCGGGTGTAACCGGTCTAGGCAGGCTTTAAAAATTTTCCTAATGGGATTTACAGATGATGATGGACCTTCAGAATGTAAAGGTGATAATAAAAAGGTAGGTATTTAAGTAGCTCAAAAAGCTCTTGGACCTCTTGGCTGATATGAAAAAACGAAGAACTTTCAGTACTATCTAAATGTAATAGTGATAATCGAAAAAATTATATTACGCGAGCTCAAGCTTATCTCCTTGGCAAAAATGACAGAGATTTGGCTGGGCCTATAAGATTTCTTGTTAAGAAAGGAAGTTCAAAATAGTGAATCGGGAATTACATGGACCTTCAGATAATAAAATGATTGGTCTTTCAGAAGCTCAGAAGCATCTTGGAGCTCTTGGCTAAAATTAATGAGTAGGACTCTCTAAAGTTAATGGTGATAACGAAAAGATTGATCTTTTGTGAGCTCAATATCATCTTGAAATTCTTTGCCAGGGACAAAGCTGGTCTTAAGGGATTTCCTGGTGATCAAAGAAAGTTCAAAATGCTGAATCGGGCTTTGCACTTTTCGAACGCAAAGGTTTTCAAAAAAAAAAATGGTCTTCCGGAGGCTCAAAAGTATCTTGGATTGTACGAGGCAGAGCGAAATAAGCTGGCCCCAGAGATAAGACCGATTGTAAAGATAGATAAGCTGGCTCCCAGGAGTGACCTATTTGCTTAATCGCCGATATCCGGTAAAAAGTGTCACAATTTGGCAATTGCATATCCAGTCAAAAGTAGAGTAAGTAAAAAAATCTATCTATTTGCAGGATTTTCATAAGAAAGAGTTCTCTAGGAAAGTCAGAAAACAAATAAAATTATGGTTAAGAAGAAATGCTGTGTTAGATAGATACCGAGACGGTTGACTAGACAACATGGGACATAAGTTGAGACCAGGGCGGATTGGCATTACCCGTACAAAAAGGGCAATAAGAGCTCAACTAAGTTAAACCGAACTAATGTGCTAGAGAGTTCCGATAGCTTTACTAGACAGTCTGAAATATAGGAGTTATCCGCAGAAAAAGGAATAGTTACAGCTACAGGTCAGGTCGCTCTGAATACTCTAAAATTAAGGTAAGCCACACTGATGTGCCAGTCGACTCCGAGAGGGTTTACTAGACAGCCTAGAATTTAGACAGGGCAGAAAAGGGACAATGAGATTTCTGGGTCCTATTGGATTTGAGAGTACCAAGTCTAAGGTAAACTGCTTTGATGTGCAAGACGGCTCCGAGAGGGTTTCCTAGACAGCCTGGGATATAGGTTGAGAACAGTGCTGATTAAAGTTACTCCCAGTAAAAGGGAACTCTGTGGTTATATTGGATTTTTGAGCACCAGGTCTTAGCTAAGCTGCACGGCTCCAAAGGGCTTTATATCCTGGGACATAGGTGAAGAACTGGGCGGACTAAAAATACCCACAAAAAAAAGGATAAGATAGAGCTCAGTTTCACATTGGACTTTGGTCTCTCTGAACTGCCTACTACTAAAGTAAACCGCATTCATGTGCTACACGGCTCCGAGATGGTTTACAAGACTGTCTGGAATTTAGGGCGAATTGTAGATAGCTGCAGAAAAAATTGTCCCGAGAAAATAAGATACAAATTAGAGCTCCGTGTCATATGGGATTTTGCAACACCAGGTCCCTCCGGACTATCTACAAATAAGGAAAACCGCACTGCTTAGCGTGGCGGTTTTATCTTCAGCTCCCATTGTTTGGAGACCTTTCTCTTATATTAGCCTTTATATAATTAAATTCTAAAACAAAAGTATTGCTATAGAAATGTCATTTAAAAATAAAGCACCCCTTAAAAAATCACCCGATATACTCATACATATATCTGTGTGCGTTTATAAATATGTCGTCACAATGGCAACGCTGCGCTGAAAAGTATGCAAGAGATTTGTTTGCCAGCATATTTGCATGCCACACACATATGAGCGAAAATGAAATGAAGTTAGCAGCAGCTAAAGTGAAATTTACACCGACTGCCTGGCTACACCCACCCCAAGCCCCCAGGCTAACCCCCTTTGCATAGAGGGTAACCATCAATAGAATAGGTGGCGCTTGTGTGTGTGGGTAGGGTTGCCAACATGAAAATTTCATTTGAAATTGAATATGAAAAAATGCGCGTGCGTCGCTTTAGTCGAGGACAACAGGCGACAGGACGGAAGCAGACAAAGGGAGGGACAACAGGCGACAGATGCTGCAATTGACAATTATTATTATTGTCACTGAGAATCTCACACACAAGCACATATGTATGTGTATATAAAGGGAGGACTAACACACGCAGACACATGCTAAGCTCATGCATATGATACGCGCCTTTGTGGCTTGACTGGTCCTGGGTTCAGTTGCTGGCTCAGCTACTGGTTGTGGTTAGGAAGGGGGTTAGGTGGAGCTACAGGGGGTTTCGGTATATGTGCATATGATGCGCCGTCAAACTATGCCCAGAGTTGCCTATATCAAATTGAAGAGAACGTGTTTTTCGCGCCGTGGGAACTCTCGCTTTAATAAAATTCAATGTGCGCATTAAAATCATTTAAATTCTATTGTTTTTCTTTTGGTTTTTCGTATTTGAATTGCATGTATTTTTATACTCTTACAGACGAGGATTTGGGGATGTAACAGTTTATGAGTATATATGTAACAGGTCAAAATTTGTTGAACTGAAATAGTTAAGTTGGATATCGATTAAACCAAATCCGACTGATTGACTGCGTCCGTATGAACACTTGGAACGCGAAGATCTTAAGAGCTAGAAACATCCAATTTTGGGTGAAGATTTCCATTATATCAACAAGGTTTTTTGGAGCATAGTTTGTTGATTTATGACGATATTTGATTCCAACCACCTTACATGGTCTTGACTTAAGGGGAGGTTCTTTCAAATTTGATTGAGAAAATCATGGCAGAACCAAAATTTGTTTAACTAAAATAATTAGCTTGGGTAGCGATTGAGCCGTATCCGACTGCCAATACGTACGAATGAACATTTGAAACTCGTAGAGCTTAAGAGCTGGAAACATAAAATTTTGGAAAATGATTTGTATTAACACTGCGCAGAATTTTGTTGCATAGTTGGTTGATTCAGGACGATATTTGATACGAACAACCTTACATGTTTTTGCCTTAAGGGGAGGTTCTTTCAAATTTGAAAAAAATCAGAAAATCAATCTTTTTTTTGTACATAAAATGAAAGCTACATATTCGTGGAATATGTGTACGAAAGGAGTTTTCGATGCGAATCGATACTTATAGAAATAAGAGCGTCTTGAATGCATCGTTAAGTCGCAGCGCGCTGAAGGACTTTCTAAAAACTTTAAACGCGTTCTTCTCGGATTCTATATTTTTGATCAGAATTTCAGAATAACTCACAAACTTCGCCTTCTTTTCGCACGATTTTGATTGAATCTCCGCTCAAGGATTTTTGCTAGAGATCTTTAAATAAACCATGTGAGCCTAAATAAAAAATAAAAGTTGTCTTTACTGAAAATATCCACTTTTTTATGAAAATTCGTGCAAACAATATATTTTCTTTTGTGTATTAAAAGCAGTGTATACCATAGTCGATGGTCACTAAACTGATTAAAAATTTTTTTTTATTTGTTGTTGTTATTGTTTGCCGCCCACTGTCAACAAATACACACACACAGACAGACGCACACACACACCAACAAAAGCCGCGTAAGCTGTTTTCGTTACGGCTTTAGTGATATCAGCAAATGCATATTTAATGGCTTACGTTGCGTATGAGCAATGCGATATATTTACTTGGTGTAGCCATTGTTGTTGTTGTTGTCGCAGCACTTTAAAGCACTTTAACTGGAAAAAAAAAGTTATAATAAATACAAATGGCAGCAGGCATCAAGTTGTTTGCCACAAATTTGTTGTTTGTTGAATCGAGTTACCATAAAACTAAACATAATGCAATCAAGTTTGTCGTACAACATGGCTGCATCCTTCCTGCTGCTACTCCTGCTGCTGTTGATCCTGCTGCTCCTGCTGGCTGCGTGTAAATTAATTTTGGTTCTACATGAAACAATTTCGAAACACAAACATGCGGACACATAATAGCTGTAGATAATTCCAAGTGCTTTGTCTGACTAATGCCAGACGCTTTCAATTCCAAATGCTAATGACATGTCCATATGCCTTTGGGGCATACATATACTCCTATGTACATACATATATATGCTATGTATGTGTCTGTACATACATGCTATTATACGTATATAAACAACTGCAACAACAATAACAATAATATTCGTATAAACATAACAGTATTATCATTAGCAACAAACACGGAGGACATTAAATATCAATTGTTGCAACATCTGTATATGTCAGTGTGTAAGTGTCAATGTGTGTGTGAGTGAGTGTATGTAAGTGTGTATGTGACAAACCAAAACTGGAAATGTCTAATTGACTCGTTGAATTTCATGACACATGGACACACAGAGCGTATGCTTGTTTTGATCAAGCCATCAGCAAACAACAACAATTTTTTTATCCCCGCTCCAGTTTCTATCTGATATTTTTCTTTCTCAACTCTTTCCAGCGCTCTAGCCCCTATCTGAAACTTTTCTTTCCCAACCCCCCAAATATGTCAATGCTTTCTACAAACCGACACTTTGTTGCATAACGATAACTTTGATGTGATTTCTATGGGTTCACAATTTTAAAATATGTTTGTTAGCTATTTTGTGACCTTAATCCAAAGTAGTGTTGCATCGAAAAAAATTTGAAGATATTTTTGCGTGCAACTAAAGAATGTTTCCATGTAAAATTGTTTGAACTTTAACAACTGATAGTTCTGATTAAGAAACTTCAAACGCCAGACGCAGTTTGTGAAGTTTGCATTTTGTAACAGCCAGTACTTAACCATATGGTAGATCGCTTTAATACCCTATAAAGTTTGGAAATTTTTAAAGTTTTTAAAAGAAAAGCTTAACCGAAGTTCGTATAAAGGAATTTCCGTAATATAAGTGTTCCTAGCTAGAAAGAATGCTCTTCTTAAAACTGTTGCCCAGAACGAAAAACGGGGTTACCGGTAATGGCAGGTTCTAGAGATTTTCCCAGGTCTATGGGATTTTCTAATGACAAAGAAAGTTCAAAATAGTAAATAGGGAATTACTGGACCTTCAGAACGAAAAGGTGATACTAAATAGATGGGTCTTTTAGTAGCTTAAAAGCATCTTTGATTTCTTGGCTAATATGAAAAAGGAGAACTCTTTAAATGAAATGGTGATAATGGAACGATTGGTCTTATTTCCGTAATATAAGTGTTACTAGCTCTTACAGGATTTTAAATCTTGGTGGTCATACGTACGGAAATGGAGTCTTCTCTTGTCATCCTCAACAAGGAAAGGGCCTTAAATGGACTCATTGGACCATAATTAAATTATGCTCTACTAGTACTATATCCGTCCTCACATTATAGTGTTGGAAAGAAAAAATTTGTCAACGTGATAAAGTATTATACTTTAGTCTTTTTTTATTCATTCATATAGGGTTATACGCAGACACGAAAAATAAGCAAAGCTTTAGTCACAAAATTTTCTTACAGGTTTTTTGCTGGACCAGTGTTGTTTGTTTTTTTTTATTGATGTCAATAGTTAACCATAGATGGCGCAATAAAAGCAAAAGCAGCTGTTCGGTTTTGGCGCCACAGTCAAAATTTATGTGCAGCTAATTATATTCTACGTGAAATTTATGTCTGGTCGACAAAATATTTCTGAATCATTGGCGAAATATGGGAAAATAGCTTTAATACTAAAATAATTCAATACGTCTATGCAAAATCGTTCCACTAAATTCAGCGCATTAAATATGGGTTCACCCAAACAATCCGCCTTTGTCTGGGTTTTGCCTACTCTCGTCGCTTTTTCTTCATCCAACATTTCAATTATATTACAAGTCATTATTATAGCATTATTTATGCAAAATAACATAAGTAATACAAGTTGATGATATATTGATTATAAGTCATTTTATTAAAAATATTTAATTTCGTTCTTTTAAAAAATTTGATTATCGGGGAGCATAGAGCAATGTTTGAAAATGTTTTGCATTGTTTGCATGTTATGCATTGTATCATTATTAAATCTACCAAGTTTCAGAATTGTACAAACAATTCTTGACTGGTTACCCTTATTCGGCTTAGTATCCTGGAATTAATACCAAGTCATTTTTTTAACCAATTTTCTTCATCTGTTGACAAATTCATGTGTGTCTCGTATATAGAATTCAAAATTTTCTTTTGTTTTAAATGTATATGGCTTCCTTCTCTCTTCTGATATCCTGCAAAACTCATCTTGACACACGCACTACCGTCTGGGGTCACACATCATTCTGGAAAAATGTTGAACTCTAAACTAAAAATTACTGAACAAAAATTCTATGTCTTTGCGACATAAAAATAAAATTAATTATGATTTAAAGATTATATTCTGTGTCAAAATCATCAAAATCGGAGAAGTTCGGGAAAAAATGACCCGCTTCAGTTATTTTCGCCGATATATATAAAAAAAAAAAATTAACATTTAAAAAAAATTAAGAAAAATCTCTCTAATATCCATTCCGCAAACTGTTGGAATCCCATCTCTAAAATCATTCAAAATTTAAAAAAAAAATAGATTTGGTTATTATGCTGATTTCAAAAAAAAAATATTATTAAGGCCAATGCAATATCACTATAATTTTCGAAAATGAGTTAAAAACAATATTTGTTTATACTACTTAAAATATAAATTAAAAATTTAAAAAAACCCCCGAACTTAAGTAATTTTCATTTAAAAAGTAAAAATAATAAAAGAAACTTAATGTTAAAGTACTTAAGAATCTATTAATAATTCTAAAAAAAATACGTCGCGTTGGGGGACACGCGAGGGCAGACGTCGTTGACGGTCGTATCTTACATGCAAATTTTTTGAAGTAATTCTATGAAAGTTTTTGAAGTATTTTCTTAATTTTGTTTTTAAGTTAATCTTTCTTGCTTAATTAGACTATTTGTATTTAAATTGTTAGGAGCGGTCCCCCAACGCGTCTTTTTTTAGAATTATTAATAGATCTTAAGTACTTTAACATTAAGTTTCTTTTATTATTTTTTACTTTTTAAATGAAATTACTTAAGTTCGGGGGTTTTTTAAATTTAATTTAATTTTTTATTTCATACTTTTTATAGGTACGTTTAGGTTAAGTTATACTTTAGTATATTATAATATACTTACTATAATTAGATTCTTGTTAAGGTATAGATTACATTTAAGGTCAAGCTTGTTTGCTTTTTTTACGCATTTCCCACTTTCACTCCCCACAACTTTTAAACGGCTCAACGATTTTCATCAAACATATCTAGGAACACTCGCACATAAGTCACCTTTAATACAAAAAAAAACTAAATTGAAATCACTGCATGCGTTCGGGAGCTACGATGCCATAGACAGACAGACAGACAGACACGTCAAACTTATAACACCCCTCTTTTTGCGTCGGGGGTTAAAAATGATGCCAATTAATTTTTATTATAATTTTCGAAAAAAATTAGGGTATCCTAAAATAATTTTTTGAGAGATGTATAAAATATTTTATTATGATGAGTTTAGAAAAATTTAAAAAAAAATGTGTTCCCATTCGAAACAAATTTAAGAAAAATCCCTACTGTTTTGTTCAAAAACAAAATCTTATAAACTTATCTGTTTGCGCAGTTACTTATTCGGAACTTTTAAGAAATATATATTCCCCTATATATTACAGACTTTGATTCTTTTAAGTATGACATGAATTGAGTATTTTTTGAAATACCTATTATTTAAAAAAAAAAAAAGTAATGAAGTGAATAAACAAATTGCTTTAAGTAGTTTTGTTTTTCTATTTTAAACATTTTAGATCAGCTATTACAAAATGTTGTTTAAGCATATTTTGACAAGAATAAAAATGAAATTTCGATACTTGACAAAATCGAAATCAGCAACTGCAAAAACCCGTATATACAAATTTTCTTCACATTTAAAAAAACTTTGAACTGAACTTTTAAAAGCTGCCAATAGAAGATTCCAAAATCAAAGAATAAATTAAAAAAAAATAATATTTTTAAACTTGGTAGCTGCTTTATATTCACCATTTTGAATTTTTCCCAACAAAAACTTATGATGCAGTTTAAAATCCTTATAAAATTTACCATTAAAATTTCATAAAATTTATTAGTATAAAAAAGTATAATACTTATTTTGGGGTGTTAAGGTACTCGGATATAGTTTGATTGAATTTGAATTAAAATATATTAAAGCAAAAAAACGTTTGTAAAATGGACTGACAACATACCTGAAAAGATAAGAAAAAATAATAATTATTTAGATGCTCCAAAAATTTTTCCGTTATTATTAAGAGGAATAAAAATTGATAATTGATCATAATAATAATAGCAGTCATTGCAAAAAAAAAAATTTTTTAAATAGAAATAATAAAAGTATATAGCTTTTTTTTTACAATATATATCAAGATTTTGTTGGGTTCTGAGTTAGATAGTAAATTAGGTTTTAGAAAGTACCAAAATGAATAGTAAATGTGGCCGTAAAATAAAAGTAAAGTAAACTTAAATGGATATATTTTATTTAGTAAAAACCTAGTCTTAAACTAAACATCTGTTTTGCTCTTATATAATAATCTGATTTTCAAAATCTTAAAAGATTTCGTGTCGAGCTATAAATATAGAGCAGATTTTAATTCTATTTTTTCTAAGGATACTAACTAGTTGTTCCTGTTTATATTAAATTTATATAGAGAATTAACAAATTAATTATTGCAACAAATTAATTATTTTCCATATTCAAATTTAAACTTAAAAACATAGAGATTAATAACGGAAACCGAAGTATCATCAATCATTGTGTATTTAAATATTTTAATTTTCTTCTATGCCCCTGTAGCGACCACGGAACACTACTTAGATTTTAATTCAATTTACAATTTTCTATATTTGCCATAATAAATTACAAATGTTGCCTAAAGCTACCTTTAATCTAGCAAAGATTAGATATATATCTTCAAAGCTGAGCAATTAAATGAAAATATTTACAAAATTATATTGTGGCTTAACTCGAATAATTAATAGTAGAGGTAAGAAATGAAAAGCAAACCTTTAATTATTGTGGAGTCGGAAAATTGATTATAAAAAATGGCGGACGTAAAGTCGGGCGCGGACGACTTTAGGATAAATTCTGTACCACTAGCTTGTAATAAAGTCCGATTTCTTCACAAAAAACCAAAAACAGAAGAATTTTTAAGCAAAAATTTTTTTTGGCCGATCGTTCCTATGGGAGCTATATGATATAGTCAACCGATTTCGATCAAATTTGGCACATTGCTTAAGTGCTCTAAAAATTTCCAAACGCCAAGTCTGGTTACGATATCTTTATTAAAAAACGAAATATAGCGAATTTTTCTTTAAAAAGTTATTTTGGTCGATCGGTCCTATGGGAGCTATATGATATACTCCACCGATTTCAATAAAATTTGACACAGTTCTTAAATACCTTAAAAAAGATCTGAATGCCGAATTTAGTTCAAATATCTTTACAAAAAAACGAAACACATCGAATTTTGTATAAAAAACGTGTTTTTGGACCGATTGGTCCTATGGAGCTATATGACTAGTCAACCGATTTGAATTAAATTTAATAGTGCTTAGGAACTATAAAAAACTTGAGAATGTCAAATTTGGTCTCAAATCTTAACAAACAAACGAAACCACAACAAATTTTGTTAAAAAATCGATTTTTGGAAGATCGGACCTATGGGAGCTATATGATATAGTCAACCGATTTTGTTCAAATTTGGCACATTGCTTAAGTGGTCTAAAAAATTTCCAAACGCCAAATCTGGTTACGATATCTTAATTAAAAAACGAAATATAGCGAACTTTTCTTTAAAAAGTTATTTTGGCCGATCGGTCCTATGGGAGCTATATGATATAGTCAACCGATTTCGATCAAATTTGATAGAGTGATTGGGAACTATAAAAAACTTTCGAATACCAAATTTGGTTACGATATCTTTATAAACAAACGAATTATTCATCTAAAACGCTTTTTTTTTGTCGAGGTCGTCTCAAACACCCCTATGGGAGCTATATAATTTAATCCCGATATCAAAAAAATAATATAAACTTGCCTCCTATGGAATAATATGGGATCTAATGTGAAAGTTTGGTAGCTCTAGCTCTTACCATCTCTGAGATCTAGGCGTTCACACGGACGGACGGACGGACAGACGGACGGACGGACAGACGGACAGACGGACAGACGGACATGGGTATATCGACTTCTCTATTCACCCTGATCATATTTTAGGTAACTTTGGGATGTCTCCGACGTCTCCTTCTATATGTTACATACATTTTCGGCTTGCACAAACTTAATATACCCTTAGTACCATACGGTACAGGGTATAAAAATAGAAAAACTAAGTTTTTCGAATTTTTCATCAACACTCCACATATATCTATCATATAACTAGTGAGCGTTTAATTAAATTAAATGGATATATTTTTTTTATTCCACTTTTTATTTAACCATCTCATATATACCTTTCAACATTCACTAGAAACTCTGGCCACACTAAACCCCGACTATCACTAATGAGCAGTGCAATTTTAGATTTTGGTAAATTGTATTTATACCCTGTACCGTATGGTCCAAAGGGTATATTAAGTTTGTGCAAGCCGAAAATGTATGTAGACATATAGAAGGAGACGTCGGAGACACCCCAAAGTTACCTAAAATATGATCAGGGTGAATAGTGAAGTCGATATACCCCTGTCCGTCTGTCTGTCGGTATGAACGCCTAGATCCTAGTAACAAAACTTGCAAATTAGATCCCATATTATTCCATAGGAGACAAGTTTATTTTATTTTTTTGATATCGGGGATAACTTATATAGCTCAAATGTGTTTGAGACGACCTCGACAAAAAAATAGGTTTTAGATGGATAATTCGTTTGTTCATGAAGATATCGTAACCAAATTTGGTATTCAAAAGTTTATGGTTCCCAAGTACTGTACCAAATTTCATCAAAATCGGTTGACTATATTATATAGCTCCCATAGGACCGATCGGCCAAAATAACTTTTTTAAATCAAAATTCGCTATATTTTGTTTTTTAATAAAGATATCGTAAATAGATTTGGCGTTTGGAAATTTTTTAGAGCACTTAAGCAATGTGCCAAATTTGAACAAAATCGGTTGACTATATCATATAGCTCCCATAGGTCCGATCTTCCAAAAAATCGATTTTTTAACAAAATTTGTTGTGTTTCGTTTGTTTGTTAAGATATTGGGACCAAATTTGATATTCGTAAGTTTTTTATAGTTCCTAAGCACTGTACTTATTTAATCAAAATCGGTTGACTAGATCATATAGCTCCCATAGAGCAATCGGTCCAAAAAATCGTTTTTATACAAAATTCGATGTGTTTCGTTTGTTTGTAAAGATATTTGAACTTAATTCGGCATTCAGATCTTTTGTAAGTGTATTTAAGCACTGCGTCAAATTTTTTAAATTTTTGAAATCGGTTGACTATATCATATAGCTCCCATAGGAACGATCAATCAAAAAAAATTTTTGTTTAAAAATTCTTCTGTTTTTGGTTTTTTGTGAAGGAGCCGGATTTTATTGCAAGCTAGTGGTACAGGGTATCCCAAAGTCGTCCCCGACCGACTTTCCGTACGCCATTTTTTTTATACATAACAAAATTTAACCATAATTAAGTGGCTTCAAAACCCTTAGCCACATATTGCTTTATGGTTTTACCATGCAATATTTATATTAAAGTTCTGATTTCAAGTTTATTAATTTTAAATTGAAATCGAGCTTAAGTTGTTCGTTCCCGGTCAGCTTCCATGAAGCTGTCATATAGGATTTCCAAGCCCCTTTTTTCTATGGTTTCAACTAAATACAACAAATTGCATAAATATAGGTAAAATTATATATACTAAATATACTAAATATGACGTATAAAGTTTCACCTTCAATATCCTTTTTTTATACCCTGTACCGTATGGTCCAAGGGTATATTAAGTTTGTGCAAGCCGAAAATGTATGTAACATATAGAAGGAGACGTCGGAGACACCCCAAAGTTACCTAAAATATGATCAGGGTGAATAGAGAAGTCGATATACCCATGTCCGTCTGTCCGTCTGTCCGTCTGTCCGTCCGTCTGTCCGTCCGTGTGAACGCCTAGATCTCAGAGATGGTAAGAGCTAGAGTTACCAAACTTTCACATTAGATCCCATATTATTCCATAGGAGGCAAGTTTATTTTATTTTTTTGATATCGGGGATAAATTATATAGCTCCCATGGGGGTGTTTGAGACGACCTCGAAAAAAAAAAGCGTTTTAGATGAATAATTCGTTTGTTTATGAAGATATCGTAACGAAATTGGGCGGTCGAAAGTTTTTTATAGTTCCCAATCACTGTACCAAATTTGATCAAAATCGGTTGACTATATCATATAGCTCCCATAGGACCGATCGGCCAAAATAACTTTTTTAAAGAAAAATTGGCTATATTTCGTTTTTTAATTAAGATATCGTAACCAGATTTGGCGTTTGGAAATTTTTTGACCACTTAAGCAATGTGCCAAATTTGAACAAAATCGGTGGACTATATCATATAGCTCCCATAGGTCCGATCTTCCAAAACATCGATTTTTTAACAAAATTTGTTGTGTTTCGTTTGTTTGTTAAGATATTGCGACCAAATTTGACATTCGTGAGTATTTTATAGTTCCTAAGCACTGTACCAAATTTAATCCAAATCGTTTGACTAGATCATATAGCTCCCATAGGACCAATCGGTCCAAAAACACGTTTTTTATACAAAATTCGATGTGTTTTGTTTGTTTGTAAAGATATTTGAAATAACTTTGGCATTCATATCTTTTTTAAGGTATTTAAGCACCGTGTCAAATTTTATTGAAATCGGTTGACTATATCATATAGCTCCCATAGGAACGATCGGTCAAAAAAAAATTTTTGCTTAAAAATTCTTCTGTTTTTTGGTTTTTTGTGAAGAAATCGGACTTTATTACAAGATAGTGGTACAGGGTATCCTAAAGTCGTCCGCGCCCGACTTTACGTCCGCCATTTTTTTTCTTATGTTTGCTTACAAAATTTCATTTTGATGAAGCCAATGTATGCTCCTCATAAGCACATGGAATAGTTGCGTATGTGTGAGTGTATGAGTGTGTATCTATGTGTGTTCCCGACTCTCTGGAAAACTAGTTTAAAACTAGCAGCGTCAAGTTCGCCACAAAGCCAGCACTGAGTGGCTGGCCAGGCCAAACAGCTCCAGCTACTTGCTTTACCTGTGGGCATATATATTCAGGAGCAGGATACTCCTCTTTACATATTACGTCGGTACTAGCTACAATATGTGATAGGAGGACGACTAAGGATGCCTCTGCTCTGCTCTAAACTGCTCTAGTCATTAGCATATGTAGTTAGTGCTGGCTTGTTGTTGTTGTTATGTTGTTGTCGCCGTTGTTGCTTTTTAGTGCTCTGTGTGTGCCCAAAAAACAAACAAGACAGGTAAACATTACCATGGAGGAGGCCGACTCACTCACTCACTCTGAAGGTGGAACAACTTTGGGTTAAGAGCGAGAGAATGAGACGAGGCTTGATGGACGGACAAGTTCAACTGACAGGGAAGCTGTCAAAGCGGATTTTAGAGCACTTCTTGCCTAACAAACAAAAACAAACACCAGCAACAGCCACAACAACAACAACATCCTAGGAAACAACAACAATAAACACGTGATGTGAGTCGTTGTAGTTGTCGTCGTTGCCAGCCAGGTAAAAGATTTCAAAGTACATGTCTCAGCTGCTATTGTAGTTGTTGAATCTGGCAATGCTCTTACGAAAGTTATTCCTACTCAAGCAATTCCAGAAAGGGTATAAAAAATACAACTCTTAAAAGATACTATTGAATCGATGTATACTCAAGACAAATCAGCTTAAACAAAAATGTTCTCTGCATAATAAATAAATAAATAATATTATGAAGGATTTAAATAGGTTTTTAGCCTACTGCCTAAATCACGACACTGTTCGCGAAACAAAAGTAACTGCTACGACTGTGAATATAATCAAACTTATACATAAATTAAAACATTGTAAATAATTTTAGCAATTGGTAAAATTTTTACAGTCTTTTGTTTTATTTATAAGTTCGTTTAGTTTATTTATAGTAATTTGTAATGGAAGGTATACACACCAATAACAAAAAAGGGTAACGGGGGTGGTTAAAAATTAAACTGAGTCTTAATAATTTTGGCGCCATATATCGCCCATAATATAAGCTTCTGGGTATATCTCTATTAAATTCAGATTTAACCCTTTTTGCCATGAAAGTTTTTGTATACGACTTATAGAACTCGCGATAAATGGGCTCTGGCATATGTTAAAATAACAGAAAAACCTACGGAGTGAGGAGGTCACCTTTTAGGCTTTAAGCTTTTTGGATGGTCCTTAACACACGCTTTACTGGATTTTGACCAAAAAATCGATTTTTTTGCGAAAAATTAAAGCCCCATATTTGTAAAGTATGTGTGTAGACGAATTTTCCAATACGACAAATATTTTTCGAATGGCAACGTCTCCAACCCAAGTGTCTTACGCGCGCTGTTAAACGTTTGCGACAATCATTTTGCTAATCCACCGTAATTCATTTGTTTTATTTTTAACAAAAACTAATGATAAATTCGCTTTTAACTAACCGAATAGGCGAAAACCTATGAAAGAGACATTTTTGACGAAATTGGTACATGCAAAATGTTTGTAGTCCGCCATATTGGATTCGCCATTTTGAATTATGCCTATTTGAATGCATATTCGTACTCAGCGACCGCGAAAACCTATAAGTTCAAATACTTGTGATAATTGATCGAATAAGAAAGTTATTCTACGATAAACGTCCTAAAAAAACTAAAAATGCTTATATCTCGAAACCATGCTTTCCTATCTAGCTAGAACTCTCAGGCCTGATCTATCGATCCGATATTCTTCATCTAAAGAAATTTTTTCTATAATACAATATGATATGTATGTTATGTTATATAATTTTTTCTAACATATGTATAACTTGTTACTCATTTATATTTTTTGAACGTGGTTGAAATGAAAAAAAGGTAGCAAAAAATTTAAGTTCATATTTTAAATGCACATTATTCCATGAATTTTGCGCAAATATTAACCATTCTAGTTCCAGCCGTTGGATATTTCATTATCTAAAAGTAATGACGAAGATTTTTGATTTCAATTCAGCGTCTCATGAAAATCGCCATTTTGTAGCCGCCATTTTCAATTTCCCGAAATTTTTTTTTTTTCAACTTTTGAGTAATAAACAAATAGGTTCAACAAAACCGCAAGTTCGTACGCCTTTTCATTCTCCCAGAAAAACGCTTCGTTCCCAAGCAAGATAAATTTCATCATGCAATTTTTTCCTGATCAAAATCTATTTTTACTTACTTAACATTCTCGGGCTTAGCATATGATGATATTTGATTTTTCAAAAATTTTACTATGGCTGCCAATGCCATTAATCTAATTCTAAGAAAAACATTATTGCAACCCTTTTATATGCTCTTCAGATACTTTTGTGGTAGCTCACTATAAAGTTAGTTATTAGTGTTTCAAATTTCAAAATGGTGAAACTGAGCTGCATGTTTCATTTGTGTGTTAAAAGTTCAAGTTTAATATGCAAATATGGGTTTTCAGGTTAGCTAATTCCGAACCTGGGGCAAGTATTTTTTACTATTACAAAATTGCGGACCTAAGAATAATTTTTAAAGCTTCCCGCGGCCATCTTAATCTTCATATATAAAATATTTGTCTGCTACAAAAGACTGATTCTTGGTTAACAAATCTTAGATTCAAGGGATTTTTTACACTACTGTGCCTAAAAAGTAAAGTGAAATTTGAATTTACTACCGATCAATCGACCGAATATTGTGCCAAATGTGAGGAAAAACCAAAAGAACCGCTCAAAAATCAAGGTTATGTTGCCGTTTTCTACGATTATCGTGGGATTGTGCATTATGAGTTCCTTCCGCCAGGTCAAACTGTCAACAAAGAATTAAATTTGAACGTTATGCGTAGTTTGCGCCAAGCTATTGGCCAAAAAAGTCCGTAATTGTGGCAGGAAACTCATAGTTTTTGCACCATGACATTGCAACGCCATTCACTGCATTGATTCTTCAATAACATTTGGCTACCACCACCTTGGGACTACTGTCTATTTTACAAACTTAAAGACCATTTCGGGTAAACCGTTTTAATTCGATAAAAGAGATTCAAGCTGCGTCAAAGAGAGCTGAAGGCTATCCCTGGAATAATAATTTTTTCAAAGATTGAACAACTCGTTGGTATAAGTGAATTGTATCCGGGGTGGATTAAATTGAATAAAGATTTTTTAAATACAATGTCACCTTTAAAATTCTAATTTCTCATATACAACATATTATAGAGTATTCCAAGCTTCGTCCATTTTAGTCACACCTGCTATTTTGAGCTTGGCCTTGGCCAAAAAATACATTGTTCTTGGTATGTTGCAGTGTTGTCAAAGTTGTTGTTGTTGTTTAGGCTCTCGTTGTTGTTGTCGGACGTGCTGCTTCTTTGTGGTTACATTTTTGACAAGTGCGTGCCTGGCACTGCAGCAACTTTACATAGATACAAAATGTATGGCTTTGTGTGCGTGTGTGTAAACATGTGTGTGTAGAGCGCGTTGTAGCGCCTAAAAACCTTGTATATTTAATCTTCATTAACACAAAATGTGAAATTGAAGCCACTTGCCTTAATGCAGGCAAATGCAAGTGTATGAGTGAGTGAGTCTCCTCTGTGCATATGTGTGTGCGTGCGTACAAGTGTCATTAACACACAGCCAGAAAAAAAAAGCCTACAAAATGGCGCCGTCTCGCTCCCTGGCGCTCTCCCGTGCTCTCTTTTACCTGCTAAACAGTAAACCAAACCCAAAACGTATGTCACATTTTCATTACTTTTGCGCCGTGTATCTGTGTGTATGTGAGTATCTGTGTTGCCTGTAAGTATCTCTGTGTGTGTGTGTGTGTGTGCGTGTGTGTATTTATATTACGCTGCTTGTTTAGAAAAGGTTTTATGTTTGCTTACGGCTGCACAGCAGGCGCTAAAAACAAAAGCAACAAAATAATAATAATAAAAAAATAAAAGCAGAAGCAAAAAAAAAACCTAGAGCCATAAACAATAAACACTTCAACAAGTTGAAAATTCGTTAAGCAGTTTCCAGGCGCGCGTTTTGTAAGCGTTTTTAAACGCGTTGTGTGGTTTATGTCCTGTTTGATTTGGCGCCTCCTTTCTTTGTACCTATTTATATATTTTTATGGTAAATGCAATGAATGCTTTTGGGTAGCTTTTTATTAGACACACTTGGCACATAAAAAATAATTCACAGCTTTCTGCTGTACTTTGAATGCATCTTAAACTTTTAGCAAACTCTCATTGAGCTGTCTATGTCGATGTTGTTGTTGTTGTAGCCATCTTTGTTGTTGCTGTTGCTCTTAGTCTAGTCCAGTGACTAAGCCCAGTTGCTAGGCAACGTTTCTGACAGCTTAAGTGAGTGTAATTATAACAAAACAAAGAAAAAAATAAATTAATTAATAAATAAAAGACGCTGCGGCTAATTTGCACTGCAACGTGATAATGGAAATACTAGACTACACTTAAATAAATACCAAGGATATAATTTAGTTCACGTCAAAGCTGTCTGAGTAGCCGTTTTTATTCCTAGTTCTTATAGAGTATAGGGTATTGTATGCTGATTTTTCCAGCTACTTAGAAATTACAGTATATTTAGTCGCAAAGAACATCAGGACATCATTTACAAATAACACGAGCCTTTGAAATAGTCTTGAAACGCCCTAGAGACGGCATAGGGATACACTATTGAAATAATGACGAGAAGATTAGTAGTTTCAAGCTATTTGGACTTAGGATTGGTCACGGAACTTCAGAACAACGTCAATCGTATGTTCAAGAACTACGCATGACTAAAAAAGGAATTATTGCATCGACATGTGACAATGGATGAAACATGGATCCATCATTACACACCTGAATCTAATCGTGGCTGGTGGAAGCGCACCAAAGCGTCCAAAGACACAACAGTTGGCTGGAAAGGTTATGACCTCAGTAATTTGGAATGGTATTTTGTTCATCGACTAACTTGAAAAAGGAAAAACGATCAATAGTGATCACTATATGGCATTATTGGATCGATTGAGCGAAGAAATAAAGAAAAAACAGCCCCATATGGCAAAGAAAAAAACGCTGTTTCACCAAGACAATGCACCGTGCCACAAGTCGATGAACACGATGGTCAAATTGCATGAACTGCACTTCGAATTGCTTCCCTACCCACCGTATTCTCCAGATCTGGCTCCCAGCGACTACTGTATCTTTGCTGAACTCAAAAGGATGCTCCAGGGAAAAAAATTTAGCACCAACGAGCACCTTAGATGGACATTATGTTAATGAATAAAATCGAATTTCGCTAAAATATTGTGTTTTCATAGTTAGGCCGGAAACTTTTTGAGGGACCTGTTACTATAATATATAAAGATATTTTATTATTTTTAATATTTTTTAATTCCTTTGCGTGTTTTTATGACAGAATAGCGCTGTCGCTTCTTTTCGACCAATTTGTTTAGTAAAGCTAGCTGAAGTTAGTCCCAGGCTGATTACAGATTTTGGAAGAACATTTCTCGATTCGTGTGGCGATTCGGGGTATATTGGAGTCAAGTGCGGCCCATAAATTTCCATATGGTATTCAAATCAGGACTTTGGATTGGCCATATCGAATACATTAATTAAAAATACTTCAAAGTATCGTTTGACAATGCCGTCCGTATGCTTGGGATCGCCGAACTCGATAATATTGTTTTGAAATTAACGGGCTAAAAAATCAATAAATGCGAAACTATTCTAACAAATGATTCAAAAAGTCTAAGTTCACATTGCATTCTGAGAAACAGCTCCAATATTGGAACATAAAATATAAATATGTCGGTCTAACTAAAGTTTGTAGGTATTTTTTAAAATGCTGTTCTCCTAATTTTGTCCATAATACTATACGTATTATATGAAAAGGATTTTATTTATTATTTATTATGACTTTTATCTAAAACGCTGCATATATTTTTAAAGATTAAGACAGAGTGTGAGGATTGGTAAAGGAACTTAAGAACAATTTCAATTCATAGAGCGTATAATCATAACTATTTAGAAAAAAGTATTTTCACCAGTTATTGACCAGCTGAAGATCTCAATAGCGAAATTCATGGGATGCTGTTCTTAGCTGAAGTTGTCCATTTGGATAAATTGAGCCATGTCTCAGGCCGGAACATTGATAAAGATCGAATGGACGAGCCAATCGATATGTCAGGTCCTCAGCAATTTCTCACGGTGATTCACGATTGGCCAATACCATTTTCTTCACGTAATCAATTTTCACTTCTGTTGTAAAATTGTGAGCGTCCGGCACGCTCTTCGTCGTTCAAATATCGATAAATCGTTAAGTGGAACTTGTAATATCAATATATATAGTCAGTTATTGACTAATATCTTTATAGCATATGTAAACAAGATAATCTTGTTTTCGAAAAATTCGACTCAATAAGTATTCTGCTTCGCTTAGTCTCGACGATATAGTCATAGCATAAGGAAAGTTATTTATTATTTAATTCCATGAACATCATCATTAATATCAGAAAAGTGCACATGTACGTTATATAGTTGTGATTCGACAGTCGATCTTGGCGGTAGCATAGACATATAGCTTCAATAAAATCCAGTTCCATGTTGTCGAAAAACTATAGACTTATGAAGAATCTTAGAAACAAACAAATGTTGGTCATGCTGAGCAGCTTTGATCGTTCGTAAGGCAGTTCTATTGATATAGTCAACCTTAGAATTTCCTTGTATCAGACTTTGACACAATTAGTTTATAAATTTTCAAAATGATCCCGAAGCATGAATTTAGCTTCAAATAATCATATGCACAAGTAAACTAAAAACAGTTTAGACGTTTGGCTTCAAAATTATTAGGATTTTTGTGGACTAGATACATTCCCAAATTTATTGGAGCTATATGATATAGTCAAACGATTTTGAACTCAAATTTGAGCATTATTGCTTATTTTTTATATCTATAAAACTGTTTGCCGGGCCCAACTTATTAGATCTTAAGGCCTGGAATTTTGGTAGGGCTTAGTTTGTGTTAAAAAAATTGTTTAAATTGGGTGTAAAAGTTTTCATGGAAAGTTATTTTTTCACATTGCAATTTGAACCACATGCTTTATTTGTGAATTAAAGAAAAACTTTTCGTCGCCAACTCTCAGGAAAAAAATCAGGGCTATTATTTTTATTGATTTGAAAGCTCTCATTAATTTTTTACATATCGATTTGAAACTCGTTTACGTGCAAAATATGAGCAAAATGGAACAACTACATTCCTTGTTGTGAGAAAGGATGCCCCAAAGATAATACACTTAAATCTGGGCAATATATATTATAAATTAAAGCAAAAAAAAATTTATAAATGTTTTTATAATTCGGAGGAAGGTGGGGGTCATATGCTTTATTATATGAACGCTTTGGTTATGCCAGGCGGCCGTATGCTCCGCTGGGCGTCGAGGATGACAGAAGTAGATGGTTACGCCCATGTACGAAATTCTGAGAAGAAAGAATTTTCACTTTCCGCAAATTATATATTTTTTTAACGCTTATAATATTTTTTTAATAAACGAAAGAGCAGTAAACCATATGGCCAATGATTTATACCTGGAAGCAGTATGTTTTTCATTTTTCGTTTGTTTTGGGGCTCAATGTGTTATTATAATCTACGGTATGCTATAAGTATTCCTTTGGCTACCATTGATTCAGCCAATAAATTGCGAAAAAATACTGAATATATTTGAAATATGAATTTAATCAATTAAGACACTTCTTAAAGCACGCAAAAAACACCCGACGCACCCCAAAATCATGATCTTTATAGCCCATAACCATAAAAATGGGCTTGGTTATTTTTCCTGGAATAAATATTGAAATCGCCCTCAATTTTTTAAAGTAACTAAAAATATATCTTATACGAATCAAAATCAAAATTTAAAGCGCAATTGTGACCTCTTAACTAAAATCTTTTATAAAATTCGAACTAACCTAACCAAACTAAAATTGTTACACCTTAACTTTTTCTCACAGTGTACGTACTATAAATAAAGCCGGCATCAGCTCCAGGTGATGGTAAATGCACTTGAGATTGAAGTTGTTGCCAGGAATGCAAAGAAAAAATCTCTCTCAAAAAAAAGTAGATAGCCAACTTCAGTGGAAGAGGTAGCAATCATAAAGTAATAAGAATGAGAGAGCTAAATAACAAAACAAAAACAAAGCAATTAAATCCTGCTTAAAAACTTGGCATGCAATTAAATTATACACAGGACTCTCGGCAGGATTCCAGTAGGAGAAGGGGGCTTCAGCCCCTTCGAGTGCATATAAATTGAATTGAATGCACAAAAAACTAACTGCAAAGAAAGTCAATTTATTTAATTTAATTTATGTGTATAAGTGTGTATCTGTGAAGGAGTGCAGTGTGTGTATGGTGTGTTGGTGTGCGTGTATGTGAGTATCTGGTCAAAGTCAGCGTAAAATGCATTTTTGAAATTAAAACTTTTTGAGCAAAGTTTACACATAAATATGCGCACACGTTCCGACAAAAAAAGAAAACGAGAAAAGCTGAGCTTAAAAATAAAGAAAAAGCGGCATTTTTCGAGGCCAAACAAGACAAATTAAAAAAAAAATGAAAAGGCAATATGGTTGTAACGAACTGGTGATACCCTTTGAATATGAAATAAAGGTAATTTCAGTTCAGTAGGTAACCGGGTGTCGCTTTAAAGTTATACACTTAGATATAAATAAGAGTGTACAATTTATTTAAATTAAAGAATTTCCTTTTTAAAATAAGAAAAAAATAATGATTTTAAAGAAAATACATTTAAAGTAATTCATTTCATCAAATCTTAATAAATAACCTTCACATATCAATCTTTAATTAAAAATCAATAAAAAATAAATATTTTTAATTTAAAAGAATATATCATAAAAAGTATTTAACAAAAATATAAATAAAGTTAATTACAGTTTTCTCATTATCAATCATATAAAAACTAAAAAATATTACAAAATATAAATATTTTATAAGTTAAAAATCAATAAAATATGAATTATTTAAAAATTTTATATTCAAATAATATTCAAATAAAGCTAATAATAATCTTAATAAAAAATGTAATAAAGTAATAATATATAAATATGTTATAAATTAAAAGCCAATAACAGATATCTCACTTTATCAATCAATAAAAAAATAACTATATTAAATATTAAATAATAATATAAATACTTTGAAAGTTAGAAAATCAATAAAATATATAATTAAGTAAACAAATAAATATGCTATATTAAAAAAAATTGTAAAATACAGCTAATAACAGATTTTTTCACTTGCTCGATCTTAACAAAAAGCTTTAAAAACTTAACAAAATATAAACATTTTATAAATAATTTAAAATCAATAAAAATATAAAAATTATTATAATCTAAGAAAATAATGTAAAAACGTAGATTCCGATAATTTGGGTCGAGGAAACTAGCTTTAACTTAAATTAAAAAACTTTATTAAAATTTTTATTATACTTTATTCACTTTTTGAATTAAACGGTCCAATGCAAATTTAAATTAATATTCTTTAAATTAAAAATAGATAGAAAACAAATTATTTATATTAAAAAAATTAAAAATAAAGATTATATTACATGTAAACTTTTCACTTGACCAATCTTTGAAAATAATCCATAGAAATTAAAAAATATAAACATTTTTTTAATTAAAAAAACAAGGCGGACGTAAATTGCTATGGAGCGTGACGACTTTAGAAGAGGACCCTGTACCACTAGCTTGTAATAAAGTCCGATGAAACTTGCTTCGTACCAATAACACAAAAAAAGTAATCTTTAAGCAAACAATTTTTTGACCGATCGTTCCTATGGGAGCTATATGATATAGTCAACCGATTTTAATAATATTGACACAGAGCTTAAATACCTTGAAAAAGATATGCATGCCAAATTTATTTCAAATATCTTTAACAAACAAACAAAACACATCGTATTTGTATACAAAACGTGTATTTTGGACCGATCGAGCTCCTATGGGCGCCCCATGATCTAGTCAAACGATCTGGCATCTACATATTGGTACAGTGCTTAGGAACTATTAAAATACTCACGAATAGTGAAAATTGGAATAAAAAAAAAAACTATTGTTAAATATCTAAAGAAAATACTAAATTATTTACAAAATAAGAAAATACATATTTAAATAAGTTATGTGAGCAAAATGCCTTTAAAGAAAATTCTAAATTTTTTTTTTTATTTACAAGTCAGCACTTTTTTTTTTTTTATGTGCACCAAAGTAAAATACATACTTATCTTAAAATAAAAGTTATAAAAGATAAAAAAAAAATATTTTAAATTCATGAAAATTACAAAAAAATATACTATACTATAATTCGAGAAACTATTTAACAAAATTCTTGAATTAATGGAGATTTTCTGGTGCAAAATTAATTAAAATTAATTCAAAACTCCACCGATCTTATTTGAATATAAACTTAAATAATAAACTATCCCCAAGGGACGACAGACAAAATGGTTATATACAAAAAATTATTAAATTTAAAATTAAATAAAAAATTCCTACTTTTAATATTTAAAATCAAGTAAAAGCAAAAAATATTTAAAATAAAACAAAAACATTTCGATCCATAGTTTGAGTAACAAACTTAGTTTTAAAAAAAATATATTTTTTAAAAACTGAACCGAATAAAAATATTTACGAAAATTAAAAAATATTTAAAAAGTACTCAAACAAATATCTGACAAAAATGTTTGTGTTATTTTAGCTGAAAACATATTAATTTTTGTTTATTTTTTGGGGTAAGCCTTCTTTAAGTTTAATATCAAGGTTCATCAAATGGGACAAATAAAAACACATAAAAATTAAAATCATGAAGATATAAAAGTAATTAATATTATAAAATTATAGATTTTAAAACTAAACAAGAAAATTAAAAAATGCTAACTAATCCTAAATTAAAAATAATGGAAAAAAATTAATTTAAATTCATGAAAATAAAAAATAAAAAGAAACTTTAGAGGTTTTTCCTTGAATTAAATTAATTTTAATTAATTAATTTTCTTTGACAATATTAATCAATTCAAGACTCCGAAGTTTGGTTTCGGCAATAAACTTTAGGTCCCCATTGTACACACCAGTGCGATGGACAAAAAAGTCAGTCAAGGAAATTATTTTATAACAAAATTATTTAAAATTAAAAAAAATAATTATTGTTTAAATTTAAAATCAATAAAGAATTACAAATATTAAAAAAAAAACACTGTGATCGATAGTTTGAGTAAGTAAACTGGCCTTGAAAAAAATAAATTCAAAATAAATTAAAAATTGCCCGGAAATATAGAAAAATTGAAAAATATTTAAAAATTATTAAAAAAAAAACATTTAAAAAAAATTATTGTATTATTTGAAGTGAAAAAATATAGGATTAGTTAATTTAATTGCGAAACCCGTCTTGTTAGAAATATTATAAGTTTTTCAAAAATTACAAATAAAAACACTTAAAATTAAAAATCATCAAGGTATAACAAAAAATAATTAATATTACAAAAATTGTAGATTTTAGTAAGTAAACTGTGTTCAAACTAAACAGAAGAATAAAAAATGCTTGCTTATACTAAAATAAAAGTCATAAAAAACATAAATGAAAAAATTTCTTTAAATATACTATAAAAAAAATACAAAAAATTTTAAACAATCAATTTTAAATAAAAAATAAAAGTACCTTCTATAGATAAAGAAAACAGTTCTGAGACTATGTAAGAAGTTATTCAAAATGGACATAAAAAATCTGTAGCATTTATCAAAAAAAAAAAAATTTTATTTGAATGCAACAAAGTTTATGAAATCATAAAGGTATTTCCAATTAAAGTTTAAATGGGAACATTTTTTTTAAATGAAAAATTATTATAGAATAAAAAATAACCAAAATCTGCAGTATTTATCAGATCACAATAAAAAAATTATTTTAATTAAAAAAAAAGTTATTAAATCATAAAGATATTTCCAAATTTAAGCTTAAATGACAAAACTATTATAAATGAAGAATTATTATAGGATAATATATAACCAAAATGCTGCGAAATAAATTTGATTTTGATTTTTTGTAAAACAAATGAGCAACAAATTAGAGTGATATCTATAAAATTATCATATCCGATCCCACTTCTAGAACTTTTTTTTAGATTTTAAATTCTATCATTCTGTTTACGTTTACTGACATCAATTCCCACAACTTCTCATAAGTTCTTAAATCCTGAAAAGAACTAAAACTAAATATCCTAACGACCATTTCACACCTCCTTTTTATTTTACAAAATCCTTCACCTCTGTCATGTAGCTGTCGCAGGCAAAGTGCAAAAGTGCACAAATAGAAATATATATAAATATTAACACTTGACCTGCAACTTGCGGCAAAATGCACAAAGTGCCCGGAAACTTTTATAAAAAATATTGCAAATTTATACACATAAAAGTAAAACTGCGTGCGAATGAAATGAAAACTCAGTCGAGCTTCGTGTCCGTTTCAGAGTCTTTATTTTATTTTTATTCTTTTTTTGTTTTTTTCATTTTTTTTTTCATGCCGTGTCTGAGTCTCTTCAGGGGAATTGTGCTTTTGTATTTGTAGTATATGTGTGTGTGTGTGTGCATCTTTTTATAGAGTTCATGTATATTTGTATATATAGTATATGAAGTATACGAACTGTAGTATTTCATTAAAACGCAAGCACACGAATGCTCAACAAATACGCGAAAAATTATTACACATTTCAATTTGGGTCAGCGCTGAGTTGAGCTCTGAGACAGCAAAGTTTTGCATTTTCCATTGCATACTTTTGGGCGGGCTTAAGAAAATGCCTGCCGCTGCTACTGACGTGCTATCTGCCGCTGCCGCTGCTGCTGCGCTGCTTCTTCACACTTGGCTGAAATCTTTATTTGTCATTTGGCATAGAGTCGGCAAGGAGTTATGGAGGAGTGTGAGTGGGTAGAGAGTCCTGTGAGTGTGACGTGGCATAGTTTAAGCCAAGTGTCAGGAGGCACCAGCAGCAGGCACTCTTAAAACTTTAAATGCAGGCATAGATCACACATTCATACTTTTGCACTTGTATAAATACAGCGACGCCTACACACACACACAGGCACACACACACACACTCACTCATAGCGCAACTTTAATATGACTTAATCCTTTTGTGGTATGTGTGTTGTAACTTTAGAATTATGGCGTTAATACCACTGTGTGCTTATGAGCACACCACACACATACACACACTCAAACAACGTCTCACACACACACACTTGCCAACACATACTCAAAGACAAGTGTACATGTTACTTTAGCAAGTTGACTTTTGGGATCATCATTAGAGAAAACTCTCTGCTTATATGTATATGTCTGCATCTGTAATACTCTGCACTCTGCCTTTGTTAGCTAGCAAAGCGTTGCACAGTGGGCGGAATAGACTCAACTGGAGGCCATAAATTTAAATTTAAAAAAATTTGACTTCTTAATAAATTAAAGTTTTTCAATCTATTAATAGTAAAGACCCACAGACGATTGGCAATACCTAATATGGAATTTTTTCGCTAAACTCAAATCAGAGGTAGACAGTTCTGAAATGTAATTTTTTTGGCACTGCTGCTGGGAAGTAATTTTTAAGAATTATAAAAGACAAAAATTCTGAGAATTAGAAGTATATCCACTTAAAGCATCAAAAAAGTATATCTATACGGAAAAAATAGTTTGAAAATTACCTGTGGCGTATGTATTTGCTACAAAGGATCAAGAAAAAATTAAAAATTTTTTTAAATTAGACAAAAATAGTTTTATAGCTTTTGAAGGTGGCTCGAAGCTAGTTTGAGGCTACATATGCTGAAAATACCTTAGAAGTTCCTGGTTCTTGGTTCATAAAATGTAAAAAATTGTATTTTTTTTATATGATACTTTATATTAAACATTTAAAAAAAATATTTACAAAAATGCATAGATACATATAATATAAATAAATATATATGGTCTACACTTCAATTTCTCTCTATTCTTGAATAATAGACATATTATACTATTATATACTTTATTTTTTATTGAAAAATTGCTTAATAATTTATTTAAAAAAGAAAAGAAACACGATTTATTTTGGGTTTTATTTATAGAAATACTGACTAACAGTGTAGCTGGATAAGGTTCTGAAAACAGTCCCCAACGAATTTTGAAAACTAATAATGCAGTTCGATGCATGGGGCAAAACAATTTTTTTTGTAAAATTTCAGTTTTTAAACTCAATACGAATTAATTTAAAATAACTTGTTTTTAATTTTTATTTGATTCTGTCTAAACTACCGAAATTTTTTGAACCAATTTAATTTTAATCTAAGCTAACAGTAAACCTATGGCTATTAAAAGAAAAATATTTTTTTTTCTTTAAATAACAAATTTTCTAAAAAAAATATTAACATTCCAGATATTTTTCAAGTATGTTGACCCCTGGGAGGGGACTCACACAAAGACTGCATAGTCCTTAGCGAAACCGGAGGATGTGGTTGGTGTACAATGCATGAAAGCCAATAGCTTCTAAGGTGCCCTGTCGGCAGCCTTTTCTAGTGAGGTAAGCCAGGGTTTTCCTAGATATTTAAGTCTTGATACGCATAGAGTGTGCAGATAGGGTGCTTCAGATTCTCTTCGACATCTATCTCCCTACAGTGTAATACGGAAAGTGTTCCGTATTCATCGCTGTTGGTAACGCCTAGACCAGAAAGTATGCCCACTACAGTTTCTTCTTAGGAGATATACTACTGGACTAGTCTGGTATTGATTTATCGGAGTCTTCAGAGTGCAGACTTCTTTTTGGAGACGACGAGACGACCAAACTCAACTTGTGTGGATGTCCATCAATAGTGTGCTACTGAGTCACACATTTATGAGCTAAACCGTTCCAACTTCCTCGAATCCCAACGAAAGACTTACTGCTTAAGCTCCTCATAAGGAAGGCACATGGTCTTTTGTCCTAAATAATGGATATGGTAAAATATAGGTAGATCTTCATATCGCAGTGCCCCCTCTTTTTGTGAAAGACTCCTCTGGAAGACACCATTACCAATCTTCGAAAACAATTGAAGAACACCATTTTCTTTTATATTTCCAATGTAGCTTTGAGTTTTTTCTTAAATATTAAAATATTACACATAAATTTTTTCATATTTCTCTTCATTACTAATTTAAATTTTTATTATGACCGAAGAGAAGTCGATAAATAAATATCGATGAAAATTATGCCTTAATTTTTTCATGTTCGTATGATGATTTATTTATTTTCTGCTAAGAGGAGCATAGAACCTGGGTAGGAGCAATGAATCTAAGAGCGATGCAGACGGTAGCCAAGCTATGGTAGGACCACATATACCGACAAGGTCCAGTCTCAATGCTAAGAACAATTCACAGTGCGATATAAATTTTTAAACCCCTCAATAACTGGACTCTCTAAATATGCCAGATAAATATGAAACCAAACTACATTAGAAATTTTTCTCCAGGTGCCTAATCCCCCTGCTTGGGCAGCCGATACAGAAGACTTGGAGATTCTAAGTTATAATGGAAATCCGATGAATGTTACTATATGGGATTAAAAACTTTCTTATACTCGTTAAATAAAAAATCAGTTGATCCGTAAAGGAATTGCATTTAAATAGCTATTATTCGATTTTCCATTAAAAACCCATCACTAATTATACATGTATATTTAGTCTTCTATTGAGGCCATAAACTTTAAATTTTTTTCTCAAAGATGCATTTTTTTATTTTTAACTATTTTTCTTTTGGTATTATCGTGCTTGGACTACAATATTTTCAATATGATATAAAAATGTATATCTGTATTAAGTGTTTTTCAGATCTTAAATGTATTTTCCGTTAGCGATCTCCCAAAAATTAAAAATTTACATGTTATCCAGCTAATCAAAAGGGGGTGGTATGAGTGTTGGTGGGGCCTCCTTTATTTCCCAATAGACGAACAAAATTAATATAACACTTGATTAAATCCATAAGAATAACTTACTGCACTTGATATAGACATAGAGGCCATGACTATAAGGGCACAGAAGAAACCCTTGGATACCTTTGCAAACTCCATTTTCATAGCGTAATAAGTTAGAAGTGAAGACTTATAATAGTCTTGGAAGACTGTACTAAAATACAATAATTAAGAACCTTTTATAAGGCCCATAACAGGTGTGACAAAATATTTTGTCATGAGAGATTATATTTATCTTTGGATATCATAACATAACAAATCTAATTTTTTATGGCTAAATTGTTTACCATGCAAAGAGAACAATAAAATACGATCGTGCCAATTTTAAAATTTAAACTTTTTTCAGAACAAAAAAAAAGCGCGGAGATTGTAAAAAGTAAGCTCTGAATGTTTTCACTACTGAGTACCCTATAAATGCAGGTACAAAGGGTATATTAACTTAACACTAACTAGAGCAATCTGCTAATGTGTCAAACAGACAGATGATGGAGATTTTCTAAAGTTCAGTTAAAATGCTCGCTAGAGAAGTTGATATAGCCATATCCATCAGCCCTTATGAAGACATAGATCTCTGTGATGATATGAGATAGAGCCTCCTAACTTTTTAAATTGGTCTCTATTTCAGAGTACCCTGAGAAAAGGCAAATGTTTTATAGTCATACAAATTGGTGCACTTTATCGTATAGACCCTAGGACAAAGCGTTCGAAAAAAAGTTTTTCGAGCATAATTTGTTTGTCAATAAAGATATTGTATTTATCGTATATTCTAATTAGATTGAAAGCGCTTCGATTTTTGTGACAATACCCGGATCGTGATGGGGTTGAAAAAAATCATAGCGTTAAAAGTGCTTTGTTATCCGAAAAAAGGACGCATTTTTATACCCTGTACCGTATGGTACAAAGGGCATATTAAGTTTGTGCAAGCCGAAAATGTATGTAACATATAGAAGGAGTCGTCGGAGACACCCCAAAGTTACCTAAAATATGGTCAGGGTGAATAGAGTAGTCGATATACCCATGTCCGTCTGTCTGTTTGAACGCCTAGATCTCAGAGATGGTAAGAGCTAGAGTAACCAAACTTTCACGTTAGATCCCATATTATTCCATAGGAGAAAAGTTTATTTTATTTTTTTGATATAGGGGATAAATTACCTCGACAAAAAAAAAGGTTTTAGATGGATAATTCGTTTGTTCATAAAGATATCGTAATCAAATTTGGTATTTAAAATTATGATTATGGTTCCCAAGTACTGTACCTAATTTTATCAAAATTGGTTGACTATATCATATAGCTCCTATAGGACCGATCGGCCAAAATAACTTTTTTAAATCAAAGATTGCTATATTTTGTTTTTTAATAAAGATATCGTAACTAGATTTGGCGTTTGGAAATTTTTTAGAGCACTTAAGCAAGGTGCCAAATTTGAACAAAATCGGTTGACTATATCATATAGCTCCCATAGGTCCGATCTTCCAAAAAATCGGTTTTTTAACAAAATTTATTGTGTTTCGTTTGTTTGTAAAGATATTGGGACCAAATTTGATATTCGTAAGTTTTTTATAGTTCCTAAGCACTGTACTAAATTTAATCCAAATCGGTTGAATATACAGGGTGCGCCATTTGAATGTGGTCGATGGAAATTTTGAAGCAGACACCGGCCCAAACAGTCACTTTCTGATCATGCATTGGAGTTTGATGGATAGTATGAGGATTTTCTTTCGCCCAAATGCGACAGTTTTGTTTATTTACAGTGCCAGATAGCGTGAAATGGGCCTCATCAGTCATTAAAATTCGCTCCTAAAAATCGGGCAATTACATTTAATGAACATTGTCAGTATTTCCGCGCGTTCTTTGGGCGTGAATCGATTCATGGTTAAAATTGTAATGCAATAACCTTTCCAAAATGTGTTCGACGACGTCAATCAGTTGAAATCTGTCAAAGTTATTCAATATTTCCATCGACCACATTCAAATGGCGCACCCTGTACTTTCTTTGAGCTACTACTTAAATATTAAAATTATTTCAGGCACTATCGGATAAGGAATTAAGTTACAATCTTTCAATAAAAATAAATTTTAATTTTATATCTTTTTGGAGCTTCTACTGGTAAAAATACATTGTTGCTTAAAAAAATGCCTTGGAGAAGGATTCCACAAAATAAATTTAATACGAGACGATTAAAACTTATTATAAATAATATTTAATCTAATAACATCCTAAAAATATTTATGTTAATGACAAAAAATTATTGAATTAAATTATTAAAATTTTAGCAAAGCTAAGACTTTTTGGTTGTAAAGTGAAATATTAGATTATCATTTGAATTAAATGGGATGCCTTTATTTTATAAAAGCTTAATTTTATTTCATTTAAATATCTGATTTATTTGTTAACCAGTTTTAATTTAATATAATATTTTTTTTAATTGAATAAATTATTTAAAATTTTCACTCTAAGGTCATTTCTTAGATTTATCTTGAAAAAGCTGTTTCATTAGAACTAATTTGAAAAAACATCCAATAAAAAAATATTTTTGCAATGCAAAAATATTATAATTTGCATAAGTTGAGTAATCTATTCCTGTTTAATTTTTTAATTCGATTTTTTTTAAATAATAATTTTTGTACAAATTTTAGGTTTTTCCAATTTATTAAATTTTTAAATATGAATATATTTATTCAAATTTTCTGGAATGTTTTTTTATATATTTTAAATCTAACAAAAACGCAACTTATGAAAAACTACAAAAATTAAATATTTTTTTAATTTGCATAAGTTATGAAATCTATTTCTGCTTAATTTTTTAGTTCGATTTTATTTAATACAATAATTTTTGCAAAAATTTTATGTTTTCCAATTTTTTATTCAATTTTTAAATTTGAAGATATTTTTTATAATCTCTTGATTGTTCTTTTTATATATTTTTAGTATTAAAAAAGCTCAACCAATGAAAATTAACAAAATTTGCACTTATAATTAACTTAATTGTGTTAATTTCACTACAAAGTTTGCTCTCTTAATTTTTTTAAAATACACAAATTTTATTCCACCAAATTCTCGATTTATCCCACTGTGCATCACAGCGATTGTCTCTATCGTTGCTGTCATTCCCCCAGCTGCTTACAGCGCTTCCGTTGTCCCTATGTCCCGTCCCTGTTGCTCACTCCACACTCCTCAATCATCTCCTTTATCGCCTCTCTCTCGCCATCGTCATTGCAGTCTGTGGTTACAGTTTCTTATGACAACGTCAAGGCTTACATGCCGCTCTGTGCATTCCCATACCAGCCACATCATAAAAAAACATGTATAAAATAATCTTGTCAAAATGCTTTCCCGCTTTGCTCTTTACATACAATGCGCTCTGTCGCAGGACATAATTAGAAAAATCTACACAGCGTGGAAAGCCGCAGAGACGTAGTCGCTCCAAAGCCAGTGGAAAAATCGAAAACCACTACAAAAACTCACACACTCCCTTACATACACACTCCCACACTCATACACATCCTTACACTCGTATAAGGAAAGCGGAATTTGCAAAATGTCACGTATGACGATGACGTGGAGCTGAGCTGCAACTTAGACGCAAACTTGCCACTAAATGTTGCAGCTTGCAGACAGAGAGTCGTCGCAACGTGCCGCAAGGTGAAAGTTGCCTAACCAGCCGAGTCCTGTGCTCAATGAGGTGCAAAAATGACAGTGGGCGGTGGCGGAGGTAGGGGGCGTTGGGGGCGTGCGACATTAGATGCTGATGCTGCCAAGCAGACAAGTTACAGCAAATTATGAAAAACTTTTTCCGGCAAAGTCAAAGAAAGTTACATTGAAAATGAAATATGCAAAAATCTTAACTGCAAATGAAGTGCATCTAAAATGCAAAACGCAAACCCAAAAGGCATTTCTCCAAAGGACTCTTCCAAGTCAGATTGGCCTTCAAGTGTGTGTGTGTCACTTTAAGTACTTTTTACGCATTATGAATTCTAAATGCTTCGTCTTTAATTTTAATATTTTGACTTGTACAAGTGCGAATGACATAAAGTCAGGCTGAACAGCAGGGGAGTTGGTAGAGAGAAAGGACTATTTTTGAAATAGAAATTCGTCAAGAAATTATATAATCTTAAAATTGTATGTGTAGCTTGTCTTCTTAGTTGTACTTTATAGCTTTGAAATGTATTTTTGTATGTACTTTTTCAGGATATACAGCAAAAAGCTGTTTGAGATAGTTTATTGATTAAAAAAAATAAAAGCTGACCTATATTATTCTGAATGAAACAATAAATGAAAGTTCATCTGAATTTGTGGTAAGGGGAGGAAAAAGCAACTTTCTAAAGGAACACTGCCCGCCGAGCAGTCACCAAAATTTTTTTTTCTCATATTTTTTGGTCCTTTAAATTTTAAACTTCATAACATTAAACTCGAAATTGTTTTCTTTTTTTAGAAATACCGAATTTTTATATAGCTATCGATTACTGAATATTTAGAAAGGCTTTTCTTTGACTAGAAATATTTCAGAAATCATTCAATATAAGAAAACATCATAGATGATTGAACAAATTATACTTTGATGATTAAGTACCTGTATCTTATTGGCAGCAATCGTCAAAATGGAAGAGATCGATTTAATTCCAAAATTGTATATGTAAATTTAGAATTATGAGACGTTTTCGAGCACTATTCGAGAAATGGCCAAATTATGAGCAGAGCCACGAAAAAGTAATTTTACTGGATGACAACGCCTGGTCTAACGTTAAAACCTTTTTGGGAATGCTCAAATGAAAAGTCCTCTCGGGAATCGTCACCTTGACGTGGTGAGGGGGCTTAATAGCTGTAATGACTCTAAGAGCAATGCCGGCGGTGGCAGGATGGTTGGATCACCCTTGCCGGTAAGGTCTATGAGGACCAGTGAAGCGAATAGCGACCCATAATGTAGCGTCTGTTAAAAGTGACCTGACACTGCGAGTGGAGTTGTCAGGACTGACTTTGAGCTTATAACTTACTATCAGAATCTTGATCCCTCACAAATTTCTTTATAAACATAAGAGTAAGCCCGAGGAATATTCATTCTCCAAGTGGTAGCCGTGCCCCAGCAGCTAATCCACCTCCTTCGGCAGCATGCATGACGGATTTGGAGGTGCAAACCCCTTGTTTTAGAAATAACAATATGAAATGGGAAGTCCCTAGCTATGGACAATACAATGTTTGAGTCATTTATTTAATAAAAAAAGATAAAGTAAAATTTTCATGAAAAAACAGTGAGAACTTAGCTTCGCATATAACAGACGTTGCCAAATCGGCTAAAGACTTTGTGCAAATATTATCATTATTAAATTCGCCAAGTTCAGGTTCTCTACAAGCATTTGTCAAACGGGGCAACTTAGTACATAGTAATAATGCCAAATAACACAGCCACACACAGAGAGACGGAAGATCACAGACAGAATTGGCTATTGATGCAGAATAAGAATTTATATAGGGTTTGCCAACTCCCTCAGCGCTTAACATACATTTACACGATCTATTTACAAAGACTTGAGAACTGATTCAATCACTTACTTTCCAAAATGCTATTATCTTTTCTTTACGATGACAGTTTAAGCGAGGAGGAAATACAAAAAAAAAATTAAGAAAGTCGCTCACAAATAAATTTTTTATGATTGGGACAGAAAATGTGATTTTAATCGTATAAAAATTTTCAAAATGTGCTCGATTGCAAATAAAGCCTACAAAATTAAATTTATTAAAAAAAAAATACTTAATGACTTCAAGGAGCTGTGTTGGGGCCTGGTCTAAGTCTTAGATCAGATTTAGGTGTCGGGCTGGTTTGGCAATTTTGTGATATCATGGTTACTATCATGCATAGAGTAAAACAGTTGCTGGCAATAAAATATAAATAAAAAAATTTAATTAAGGCTACAAGTCAATTAGGATAACAGCAATGAGCGCTCGAAATAAAAAGCTGATATATTATATCTTATAACATGTACTTATGTACTTGTTTCAGCGTTCACTCTTATTAAAATTCGATGAAAATTAATTATAAAAAATATGTATATATATACATATATTGAAACGACGACACTTCTTGAATATTTTGTATGTATTTCTTTTGTTGCTGCTTATAATTCACAATTGGTGTAAGCATGCTACTGATATAGATGAATAGTTGATAGTACTACATTTCAATTAATGCTGCTTACAATTCTCAAGTTCTTATTCTTCAATTAGTGCCTTAAAGTGCACCTTGTCGAAATAATTTTTAATAAGTGTGCAATGTCAATTGGCGTAATTACGGCGTTTGAATAAAGATTCCCGGCGCCGCGATCCTCGTATGGCGTTATGAAGCCAATTGGCAGTGTCCACTTATTATGAACGATTTTGTATTTTTTGAATATAATTGCATTTGTTTTGGTCCGTTTTATTTGTGTTATTTTTTTTTTTAACAATCTTATACCTAATTATTATGTTTATAAATAAGTATTACTTACATTTTGTTAATAAAAAAAAGATATATTACTTTCTAAGATGAACAGTGCCTTTAAGGGTGTACGAATAAAGTGTGTGCCTACTGTAGTTACAGAAATGGAACTCGATGCCATAGCCATTATGGCTGACCTTCGGGCAATTATAAACTCCCCATAGAATTAACCACTTTAATTTATAAATAAATATAAATGATATTGCCTATTCAAACTTTTGCAAACGTGAACTTTTTGCTAATTAATTACATTGAAACTGTTTTAATATGTCTCGATATAAATAAATATGTATATAAGTAAGTTGAAAATGTTAGGCGCAACTCTTTTAACACTTGCACTTTTCGATTTAAGTTAAATGTATTAAAATAGAATAGTATAGCTTACTCACTCGCACTTGCATAATTGTTTTTACTCCCAACGAGCAAACGTTTTTGCACTTGTTGCTTTTACATATGTGCTTATGTATGTATGTACATACACTTGCTACTTATATATATACATTTAGCAGATATGATATATATTACATCGATTTTAAATAGTTTTAGATCAGTTCCACTTTTAAATTACTTAACAATAACTTCTTGCACTTTATATTAACACGCGCAACAAAAAAACCTAAAAAAAAATCACGCACACAAATACATTTGCCGACGCACACCACGAAATAATTTTAGCCCGCTTTTTTACGACTTGCACTTTTAATAATTGTATATAAGCGCTTATATAATATATAAAACACTATTTTATATATTTTATTTTATTATTTTATAATAACACCTTTTGCACTTTATAAAAAAACTTTATTACAATTTCTAACACAACACAGGAAAAAAATAGAGGCTCCGCTTCAACAATCGTTTTGAGCCATCATATTAAACATCATATTTTGCAAATTTGGTATACTATTAGCACTTATACAATATATTTACTATTTAAAAACTTATATGCTTGTTGCAACGAACAAAAAAATGAATTAACAAATAACTAAATAACAACTTCTTACACTTTACATAAGCACGCAAAAAAAAAAAAAAAAAAAAAAAAACAGGCGTAGACACACTTGCCATCGCGCACCAAAATGTAAATAATTATAGCCCGCTTTTTAGCCATTTGCACTTTTGATACTTGGATGTAAGCACTTATATATAATATAAAACACTATTTAAGCAAAATAACACTTGTTGCACTTGATTAAATAACTTTATTACAATTTCTAACACAAACACAAGAAAAAAAACAAAAAAATTGAGGCTCCGCTTCAACAAACGCTTTCAGATATCATATTAAGCACAAACACTTTTGCCATTTTTGTAAACTATTAGCACTTATGCAATATATTTTATTTATTTATTTATTATTTAAACAATTTCACAATTATTGCAATGCATAAATAAATAATTACACAATTCATATCCGCGCTTAAACATTTATTTGCCGTAGGTTCTGTTTACCGCACTTTTTCTTCTAGGGTTGTCCAACAGACGCACAGTTGCTTAGGCCATAGAGCAAAATCTATTTTCTTATTGAAAAGTGAGCAGCTGGCAAGCCTCTCTGAGCGAGCATAAGGAGAGTAAGAAACACCAAGAAAATCAAAGGCGTAGCTAGTGGGTTTCACGCTGCGAAGCCCTCTTGGTAACAAACTGACTACGCCACTGATGAACGAAAATCAAACTAAAGTAAATGCAAAGTAGATTTAACTGGCGGGGTCGCTCGGACACGAGCTGCAGTTTTATTTTAAATAAAAATGTTTTCACGTTGCCGAAAAGTGTTAGAGTGTGTTTTAACAGTTTATGATATTATGCCCAAAATTTGCTATTAGTTAGTTAAAATATGCAATTGTTTTAATCGTCAACTAAAATAAATAAATAAAAAGTGAAAAAAATTGTAATTGTAATAGTATGCGTGGGTGCATTAGTGTGCGCGAACAAATTGTTTTTGTGTTTTGTGTTAAGAGCATCGCAATGATTGCTCTCTTTCACTCTCTTGGTTCTCAGCGCAAAGTCGGCTCTCCTTGGCTTTTATTTGATCCTATTTTCTTATTCTGCATTAGAGTCAATAAGTGCAAACGGCGCAAGCAAATATCAGCGCGTAAATGTAGCTGTCTTTGTCGTTAAAGAGCGAAAATTGCTTTCCTTGATTTCTATTTGATCCTATTTGCCTATTCTCATATTCTTATTGTTGACGGCAAAAAGTGTAAGCAGCATAGCTAGCCAGCGCTTTGTTGTTGTTTTTTTGTAAAGCATTTTTATGCACTATTATCTGCAGGTAGAAAAGTACATTGATTTTGTGAAATAAAATGTTTTTGAATACAAAAAAAGGCTGCACACATGTTTTATTGACGAACTAGTATAAAATAAAATAAAATAAAAAAGTAACTATCACCGAGACCTTTCCGAGCAAAAAATAAATTTAAAAATTAAATAAACAAGAAAGCGTGCGTTTAATATTATTTTACTTTGTCAAGTTAACAATTTAAAAAATAAGCGAATGAATTATGCAGGTAAGTAAAGATTAATTTTACACTTATATTTACATGTGTGCGAGAAGCAATACGAAGAAACCGTCCAGAATTGTGGAAAAACAATTCATGGCTTTTGCATCACGATAATGCCCCTGCTCACTCATCTTTGCTTGTGAAAGATTCTTTGGCCAAAAACAACACCACAATCATGCCTCAGCCACCATATTAACCGGTAGTGTTTTTTGGAGGGGTATTACTTTGAAGGGGACAACATAAATATTGATGAATAAATAAATATTTTTTCTTAAAAATACAAAGTCACCTTACTTTTTGAACACACCTCGTGTGTACGCACAAAATATTTTCACATATGTATGTCAATACGTACATTAAAAAAATATATATTTGCCTTTTCTGATTTACCAAAATTTATTTTCTGTACCCGAAATGAAACGTATTTAAGTGTTTGCTTAAGATCCCAACTATATTCGCAACAAAAATTGGTTTCTTTGAGAAAAATTCATGATACTTATAAATAACCTTTCTTTTTTTGGATAATTTGCATTCTTTTTTTATTTAGCAAACAAAATAATTTCTATATAAAAATCAGCTTACATATTTTTTTGCTTTCAGGCCCATATACCAGTGCTACATATATTTTTTAAAATTTGTAATCTTTAATTTACAAGCAATACCTAAATTTATTACAACTGCTGTTAATCGATGCAGGTTTTTCTAAAAAACTCAGCTCCCTTCATCACAGCACATCTCGAAATATTGCTTAAATAAGAAGATTTGAAGTATTTATAGAGGTACTGTATTTTTAATTTTTATTAGATTGTCAAAAAAATCGGCTCTCTGAACATTCAATTCCCAATCTAAAAACAAATTTTAGAACATAAAATTCTTCTACAGATGTGCCTATGACGTGTCTACTGACTTATTCTATAAATTTTACGTTCGTCCATTCTTTTCAATGTTTAATTCATTTTCGGAGTTCAGTAAAGGAAAAAGGACTCTTGAAACAATTAACTTCTGATAAAATCTTTTCATTCCCAAGATTTATGCTTATTTTCAGTAAAACAATCATAGCAGTTAGAAATTTTTTTTTATCCATTGGATTTTAGCGAAATGAATTTAATTATTTTTATTTTGAATACATTTCGGATATTTTTTTTACGAATCGTTTTTTTTTCATTTTTAATTGGATATCTGTGCAAGCCACAAAATTGTTCGAAAGGTTCCTTAAAAATTCAATTTTTAGCTATATGCCACAATTTTTTTTTTAATTAAAATTTCGATTTTTGTTCCAGTTTTGTTATTTTTTGTATGGAAATTTATTAATTTATTTCCATTGAATTATTAAGTCTCAAATTTATAAATTAGTGCCTCAAAATTATGCAATGTTTAAATCCATAAAAATATCACAATTGATTTATATATTTCAGAAATATTTATCATTTTACATTTAGTCAAGAGTTTTTTTAAATGCTGCTCCTCTAGTCGGTGGGATTCATACCGAAACCAAATGGCTTATTCATAGCATCAGCGAACATGGCATATCCATTCCAGGCACCTGCATCGGTTCCTTGCGGCACATAACCATAATTAAAGCATTGAGTGGCCATATGGGGTTGCGGGGGCATCATTATGCCACTAGGTCCCGACATTGGCGGTACCAGGGGCATGTTCATACACGCAGGATTCATAGCGTCAGGCGCAAAGGCCATGGATCCATGCCAATTGTCATAAGTGGATGGAGGAGATGTTTCTTCATCAGGTGTCTGTTTCGTAGATTGGGTTTTCCGAGCATATTTGCTTTTAGGCGGGTTTGCTGCTGTCCTCTTAGTGGGTTTCTTTGGCTGCGCTTGCTGTGGAGCATTTAGTGGCTCACTTGCAAAAATCATGGTTGGTTCAAATGGAGTTCCATAGTAGGGTAACATGCTGGGCATTGTAGTTGCTGCTGCAGCGGATGTTACTTTGGACTTTGGATAGCTCTTTTGCTGTTTTGTTTGAGCTTTGGCCATGGCTTGTGGCGCCATTTGAGGTGTTGTTAATGGTTCACTTGCAAAGATCATGGGTGGCTGCCAGGGAGTGCTCATGAAAGCGGGCATTGTTTGGGTAGGTGCAGCGGTAGCAGCGCATTCAGCTTTGGTTTGATGGAAACTCTTTTGTTGTTTCTTTTGTGGCTTTGCCAATAACTTAGGCCAACGCCAAGGACTAGGCATATTGGAACTTTTAACTGGACTAAATTTGAAGTTCGTTAAATGTTTTTGCTGTTTTGGCGAATTCGACAAAGCTGGCTGCATTGGTAGAGGCTCGCTGGCAAATGACATAGGAGCATTCCAGGGCAACATATTGGGAGTAAAAGCTGCCGGGATTTCTTGAGAGCTCGGTGGTTGTCTACATGGCTGCTGTTGTGGCTCAAACGATGGTTGCAGTGGCTCATCTTCATATGTAATGGGTGAGTTCCAGGACATGCTATAACAGGGCAACATAATGACTAGTAAATCTTTTACGCCAAGAGTTTAAAAAATAAATAGATAAATATTTTTGATAATTTTGAATTTAATTGCTGTGCCTGCTAAAACGTGCACTAAACAAAAGACAGCCTTAAACAATAAAAAGTCACTTCACAACACTGACAGAGACATACACATTGCTTATTAACACTCTCAGCCATATTGTCGGGAGCTTTGGCCTTTTGTCTGTAAAGAAAGCTGCCTTATCTGCACGTGCAGCAGCTAGTAGACTGTACAAGATTGATGGCAATATATTTATAGCCAAGAACTTGACGCTGTTGAGACAAAATTTTAATTAAAGTAATGCAAAATATCAGCCAGAAGCAGGCTACAACTTTTGCTTCATATTTCTAAGCCTATTATTAGACAGGCTTGTTGGCAGTTTCATTCAAACATTGAAATTAAAGCCAAACAAAATTATTTTCGGCAGCACTCATGTAAGTATTGAAAACTTTTAACTTAAATTGTAGGCCATGTGACGTCATCATGACATGTATCCATAGCTAACTAACGCACTCGGCATGTTTAAAGACAACAGTGGCGAACCCTTCAATCCCTTTATGGTGGGCACTGCCAATGCACGCACAGAATTTCAGTTACCCAGCTATACCACCTATCCACCGCCTGTCTTTGCCACCTGGCCAGCACCCAAAATGCCCACCAACACATCGGTTTCGGAAAGTTCCTTGCCAACAACCGTAGACAGTGGCCACACACTCAAATCGGCTAGATCGAGACTGGGTGGAGTGGAGCTGTCACAGGCTATCAACGATGAGATGGCCGCCTCCAAGGGGGTAGGTCGCATTCATGCAGGTGGCACCTCAAAACAGCAGTTGTCAGGCAGTGCGCACACACAGCAGTCACAGGATAACCCCTCAAAAGCGACACTGAAAACCTTAATGGCCATCAAAACAAATTCTCCACAAGGTTCGGTTAGCTCACAGTCAAGCTTAAACACGCGTGCAAGCAGTGTCAGCAAAGCAAACACTCTAAAAAGCGGCGCATCTGCTAAAACACTTATATCAAAGGTCTCCAAAACAGAATCGATGTCGAAAGAAGAACTTGAAACCACAAAGCAGGACATCCAAAAAGCACTTGACGCCTTGAGCTTAGGTGCGCGAACAAGCAGTGTTAGCAAAGAACCAAAAAGAGGTACTTCTGGCAATACACTAGTTTCAAAGGATTCCAAAGCCGAAACTATAGTCAATCTAAGCGCAGCCAAGCTTGACTTGGATGAAAAACTCGCAACCAAAGCGATTGAATCCAAGAAAGCTCTTGATAGCTTGAGCGTAGCCACGCGAACAAGCAGAGTTAGCACAACAAGCAGTGCCCGCAAGGCAGACAAACTAAAAAGTGATGCATCTGCTAGCACATTGGCTTCAAAGGACTCCAAAGCCGAATCAGAAAAGCTCACAACCAAAGAGAGCGTTGTCTCGCAGGCAAGCAGCGCCAGCAAAGCAGACAGAATCAAAAGCGGTGCATCTGCTCACACTTTGGCTACAAAGGACTCCAAAGCCGAATCAGAAAAGCTCACAAGCAAAAAGAGCGCAGGTTCGGTGGCAAGCAGTGCCAGCAAAGCAAGCAGTGTCAGCAAAACGGAGAGACTAAAAAGCGGCGCGTCTGCTAACCCATTGGTTCCAAAGGACTCCAAAGCCGAATTAGACAAACTCACAGCCAAAGACACCGGCTCCAATACCACACTTAAGAGCAGCTCCAGCATCAATCTCTTGACCAAGATAAGTGAGCATCGTAGTCGACCCACCATATCCAATACCACCATTATGTCCGCTCACAGCAATACCGGTTCCTTGACAGCTATTAGGGAACCAGCTACTAAACGTATACAAATAGTGGGTGCCAATTTGAGTGGTACCTTTGACACACTCAAATCAGTCACGCAGGAGTCCCAGGATCTGACCCAGCGTCTAAAAGCTGGTGAAGCGAACTTTAGACGTTACAGTGCTTTGACTCAGAATTATTGCTATAATGGACCGATACCACAGAAACAGAATTACGGCAATCGCATGTCGGAGATGTTCAAGGATGATGTGCTCTCTTAATCCACAGCAGACCATCCTAATGAGTAATGCCCTCTGCTGGCCAGTTATCATATTCACAATTTAAATAAATTTAACAAATTTTTGAGCCACACATAGCAACTATATATATTTTCATGCTAATTTGAGGCTAAAGTTGGTCAGCGTGTTTTTTTGGGCAGAGCCTTCTGGGGGGCATCCTTTAATATCCTGCGGGAAAAACTTTTGCAACATGATTTGTGGTCAAACATTTTGCTGACATTTTGTGTCATTAATTCAAATGCGCTAAAAAATTTGTGGCTGGCTGAATGCAAACGAATGCGGGTGAGTTTTGCACATAAAATATGTAAAAACATTTGTTTAATTGTGACCAGTGACGTAGATAGTGCTGGGTACATGAGGAAGCAATATGAGCATAATATATTGGGTTGCATATTTTTGGAGTTTCATTATTTTTATATTTTGTATGCATGTTTAGCAAATTTTAGACGCGATATTGCTGCTTAAAATAAAAATCATATTTTGACTACAAAAGCTGGTCCGTCAGTTAGAAATAGAGCATAACATCCTCATAAAGAAGTTTTTTGCACTTACCACAAGGTTTAAAGAGCTGTAAATAGAAAAGAAAAATATAAAATTATTTAACTACAAGTAAAAATACAAAAAAAGTTCTGTTTACCCCAACTCTTCTACTAAAGTGAACCCTATCTACGTCACTGCTTTCTATATAAACATAACTTTACTAAAGTAGCGACAAAAGAGAAGCGTGAGCGAAGGAGCGCGCATTGTTGACCATGTTGTTTGGCGAATTGTGGTTAATTTTATTTATTACGCAGTACAATGCTAATTGCAACATCTACAACAGTAACAACAACAACCAAACCAACATTGTTGTACTAATCAGGAACAAGTTGACTGAGTCCTTTCTGCAGCACGCTCACTCTCTGCCGCACTCTCTCTCTCTCGCTGGCGCTCTTTGAGGCTTATTTTGTGGCCATTACAATTATTGTTAGTAGAATAACAATTACTTGGTAACAAATTGCGCTATGCGTACATTTAATTACATGTCAATTTGTAAAGCCGCAGCGCCTAGAAGTAGGCCACATAATATAAATGGACAAACTATAACAACTATAAACATAAATACACATAAACTACACTGAGCGAAAAAAGTTTGCGAGTCGTTACTCAGTGAGAGCGTAGATTTAATCAAGCTAAATATTTTTGAAAATTTTTAATTGTTCCTTAAGGAGTATATATCTAAATATTTTTTAAATCTACCAAAATTTTTTGAAATCAAAATTTTATTAAAGAAGTACAGATTTTGGAAGCTTTTAGCTGGTATTATGTTAAAATCACGACTATGGACTTCTAGTCTATGTGTTACTCCCCCCTCCAGGGGTCAGCCGGTGAAATCTGACCTATTATGACATCTACGAGGTGTGTTCAAAAAGTAAGGTCAAGGTTTCAAAAAAATCGGCGAGCACGCAAAACACCTATAACCTTTACGCCTCTCACAACCAAACATAAAATGCCATTCACTTGAAATTTGGTACAGATGTCCGGGAAGAGTGTACAAGCACAACAAAACAAAAAATCGATAATCGAAAATACGTTGCCCGCGAAATTGCTTAAGTCACCTTACTTTTTGAACACACCTCGTATTATAAAAATAAGTTTACGAAATATTCAGTGTGGTACCGATTGTGGTCGCATCAGTGCTTGTATCGAGGTGAAACTTAGACTATGTGATAGATACACCTCATAAGGAGTGCAAAAGATAAATTTCTCCTGGACGCGTTCAGATCATGCACGTGAAAACTTATACGTAACTTTAAAGTATATTATAAATGGAGGGAATTACATCAAAAAATGTCATTGAAAATATGAACGGTGTATGCTGCATTAGCTGCTATTCACTCTCTCTGTCTCTCTGTTTCATACAAACGTCGAAAAAATTTAGATCCGGGATAAGAAATCTTTAATGAAAGCCTCTAGAATAGATTCGATCTCTTTTTAATTATAGAAATTTTGAATCGATCAATTTAAGAGACAAATCAAAAATTTTCTTGCGAAACCATGGTGCCTCTTGATAACTTATTTCCTAACGATGATAGTTATAGGGTTTTAAAAGACTTTTCCCGAGCAATTGGAATCAGAGAAGACGAAAGTTATTACTTTACTAATCCGAAGGCAGATCCGCTGGTCTAATCAGAGAAAATTATTGCTTTACAAGATAGTCACTCTTTACTTGACCTCAGACACTTGTTTTTGAGGATTCGTTTTTTCAATCGACTATCTAATAAGTTCACCGAAGATGAAATTCACATGTGAAATACCTTATCCAAATATATCTTTTAGTACAGCATTCATTCGTTAGCACAGGGCAGGAGATATTATGGTCTGGACGATCTTAATTGAATTAAGAAAGCAGCACGGGGTTAGCTTTCGAAGCAAGTAGGTGGTGGAGCCTCCTAGTATTTAATTTGCCGATTACTTAAAAAGGCTTCAGATATTTCTAGCAACAACTGCAACAACTACTACAAAAAATACAAGTAAAGTTAAATATACTTTTTATTCTGAACTTTCTTTGTTATACACAAACTTCGTTAATCGAATTTTTATAATAGTTTCGAATTTTTTTCTTGAATATTTAATGGAGCCTGCATAATTTGTTTGGGTAAAGCTTTTCTATTATTTTTACATAACAAAGTCTTCTAAAATACCTCGATAAAAAAGAAATGATAGTTCCCTATGACTTTATCACTGGCGAATATCACCTCAAAATGCTAAAGATTCCCTTTTATTATTTTCTTCCGTTTCATATTTAGGAGTCATATTAAAAAAATGTTCCACCTATTCTCGAAATGTGTTAACTAAATTAAATTCAAATGCAAAGCGAACAATTAATGTATTTAATTTTTTTTGTATTTTTTCTAGGTAGGGCCGTAACCTGTTTAATCCTCCGTCTGACGCAATTGTAGATTCCAGCCAGGCACCATTCGTCGGTCAAAATTTTACCTTTTTCGTTCATATTCGAGGATTTTTTATAATTCTCATAGTGGTAGATCGATAACCATTAAAATTTTAGGATGGTACCTGGGAGCTCAAGTTTCTTTATTAGGTAAAAATCTATTCAATTAACGTCGAAATATGAAAAATGGCCAAACCCGTTTGTCAGACGTAGGGTTAATTAGGAAACAAATCCCAAATTAGTTCTTTTGGATTGCGGATTGCTTTATATGTTGTTCAAATAACATGATACATTGAATCTTATAATCCGATATGGATGTTTCTGTTGATACACACCAATCCTTACTTTAAGGGAGGTTCTTATTATGATAAGGTCTATGACTTCGTCTCTGATTCGATTTACGAATGTATAAATGGTTTCGACATTGCATATTTCCAGATCTACTTCAGAGATAAAATCTAATAGATACTCATCACGTCTGTTCATCATTCATTAAAGAGAGATCCAAACACATAAATTTAAGTACTTAATTGCAGATTGGCGCATATTTTTTTAGTGTATGCACTGAAATTCAAGACTTTATCTGCAAATTCCGAATTTTTACCTAAACCTGGCTTTTGCGACAAGATTGAGCATACCTCAATTTAATCTTAAGAAATTTCTAGGCATATTACTGCACTTATGAAAAGAAAGTAAGGGCCTCCGACACTTGTTTGCTTCACTTATGAAAGATAAAAATAAAAGCAGTTTTAATTATAACTTTTCAAATTTTCATCCGATTTTGAGCATTTTTCAAATACATTCACATTGCAAGGAATAATCGCCAGAAAAATTTTTAAATAAAAAATGTTACAAAGTAAATTTCATTTTTGGTGGATTCATTGGATAGTCGGTTGGATAAATAAGTTGTGCTGGAACCATCTGACAGAAGTCTCCCATGCCACCATTTTCACTGATCGGAGCAGCCGATATGCCTGTAGACGAATCAAGTGAAAGCTCTCTATACTCTCTCACTATATTTTCTGAATAATGGTCCATGGAATCAAATATCGTCATAAACAAGGAGAAAATGTTACGTATTTCGGCAGACTTAATTAGGTTCCCATCGAAGGGCTCGTTAGTTTCTAAAAACGGGACGTGAAACGCATTTGTGGTACCATCTGACATCTTGTTGCTTTCAAAGACTTGATATATTGCCGCTAGTCCGCACTTTCAAATATTTCAGAGCGTTTATCTGGAGCTTCTAAGGCACTTGGTGTCTGATCAAATTCTAGAGACGAGGCTTTTTGCAATTTTATGTCACAATCTGTAAAATCATTATTTGCAAAGACTAGATGTTGCAGCGATTCTCATTTTCAACGGTTGGAAAACGGGTATTTTAATCTGCAATTACTTCTAAAGACTTCTCAAATTCTATAGCGGTGGCTTGTTCATAAATCTGTATCCTCATTTTTCTTTTCTACGGTTGAGGCCTAAAGCAAATTTACTTCGCAATCTGTAGCATTCTGGCTTGCAAAGACTGAAGGTGGCTGCGACTCTACATTTTCAACTGTTTGAAAATGTCTATCTGGAATTACATTTGAGGTCTGCTTAGATTCTTGGACCGGAGCTTGTGACCATTCTAGGTCATAATCTGCAGTACTTTCAAAGACCTGAGTTTGCAGCGATTCCACATCTTCGTTTTCCGATGTTTCCATAAGCCGATCTGGAGTTTCATTCGAGGTCTGATCAAATTCCAGTATCGGAGCTTGTTGTGAGCCATCCAATGATGATTTGACAACCTCTTGAGCATATGTATGAGTGTTAAGATTATTCTGTCGGTCCGCCTCTGTTTCTGTGGTATTGGGTACATCCAGATACTGTGGGTTTACCAAGTCTGGCTTCGCTTTCGTCTCGCAATTTTCGTGAGTGGGAGTCTCAGCTAGTTCCAAACTTGGCATATAATGGGTCTCTGTAGTATTTAGACCTAACATGCGCATGGAGTCCCAGAAATCACCTTTATCCCTTTATGCTTTAAAGACTACAAAGTCGCTGCTCATCATCAAGGAAAAAGCGGTTTAATGGCTGCAAACACTCTAAACTCGAACTTGAAGGCTCCAGTCCTTAAGAAGTGTCTGCCTCTGGTACATCATACTATTCTCTAATCCTGCCCTCCATGATTAACCATTTGATAAAGTATGCAGCTGCCGGGTTAGCTTTGCAGCCCAACGCATTGGAATGGCATTCTGGCTATGAGTTGCAATTGAAAATACCAGCTCAAATCAGCTCTATATGTCGTCCTAGTGGGTATCTAGCTATCCCTTCACCATCCACACACACACATGTGTCATCATCATTTATGCATGCCAACGGGAGCGTGCCTTGGTTGATCTTTTTGCTTCGGCTCCGTCTCCGTTTGTGGTTTTGTGCAGCTGTAAATTTGACTTAGACTAGGTCTTGGAGTTGCTGTTGCAGTTGTTGTGGCATTAACAAAGTCGTTGATCTTGGCCAGAAGGGCCGCTACAAGTTAGATATTTGTTAACAATGTTTCTATGGCATTATATGTATAGTTTATATTCCAAGGCATCATCTCTGGAAAGATATGTTTGGAAAAAGTATTTCACATGTGAATTCCATCTTTGGTGGACTCACTCGTCGGTTGATAAGGACGAATCCTCAAAAACAAGAGTCTCAGGTCGAGTAAAAACTGCCTACCTTTTAAAGTATTCATTTTCTCTGATTAGACCAGCGGATATGCCTTCGGATTAATAAAGTGAAAGCTTTTTACAATGTGTCTTCAGGCGATGTAGCACAGCTCTAGCCATCTTTAATACTTTATTATTTTTAAGTTTTAATACAGAAATAATTTTGAAAAGAAAAATCAGTACGACTTGATTTGGATTTTAATAAAAATTAAAGTTTATGCCTTGAGACAAACAATTTAAAAGCTACTTAGTTACGAAAAAAATACAATTTAAAAGCAAAAAAATTTCTTCAAAGTTAATAACTTCAAAGATATTATCTTTCTATACCAAAAAAATATATAATTTTATTAAACTATTAACTAGAAGAAGAACAATAGAATAGACTAATCTGGTATATTGGTATGATGGCTAATTTCGACGGATCTTATTAAGGGCTTCAACTTAAGTGAATGAACATACAATAGATACAGGAGACACCTCAGAGTTAACTTATAGACCTTCAAAAGGATATATTAGACGCAATGACTTAAAGGGTTAAGAATTAGAGGAGAATGTTTACAGATGATACTCGATCGAGATTTTATTCAAATTTACTATAGGGAATATTTGAAATATATATTTAAATTTTCAGTTCAATTTGCTGTCCAGCAGTGGATGAAAGGTAGATAAAAATGTTTCATGCAGAAGAAGCTAATTAAAGCATGTTCAAAAGGCCTAAAAATGGTAATAATAAATAGTATCGGTAGTAGTATGTAGCCCTGCTCTAAATCAATTAATTTTAAAAATTTGGTCTTTGTATAGCTTGGCGCTGCGTTTAGTTCTTTTGAAAATTGTATTACTATAAGACTTAAAATAATTATATCAGCCGCAAGTAGAGCGTGTTTTTTAGAGGTTCACAGCTTTGAGTTGTCATCACTGCTTTTTTGACATTTCATACCGAAATCATATTAAAGCATTTTCTTTTGTTTTCATTTTTGTATTCCTCCAGGTAGCTTAGGGCTTCTACAAGAACTTTCCACCGGACTCTGATTTGGCGCAAATTTGCTCAGCTATGTCCATTCCAGTTGATGTTGTCTAGAAACAATTCGTGTAACATTGTACGTTTACATGTTACCTTTGACCTTCCCAACGTCAGCTTCCTTGTTGGTTCCATTCAAAAGATATCCTGACAATGCTGTTTTGGTTTTTCCTAAGAGCATGGCCGATCCAACTCCACTTGCGTGTTCTTAGCTGAGTGCAGATAGGAACTTCACTTGTTCAGTGCCAAAGTTCCGCGTTTGATATCCAGTTGGACCAGAATAATTCGCATATAATCCTTGTAGACGATTGACTGCAGTATCGACACCGGTCAGCCACGTCTCGCTGCCGTACAACAGGATAGATTTGACGCACGCATTGAAGATTCTCAGCTTTGTTCTTGTGGTTATTTGCTATTTATATGCGGAACATGCGTCCAAATACTGATCGCACTTTGTTGAGACCATTTTCTATATCATCATCCATTCATTGGTGGAAATTGTGGTATGCGAAGCTATCGATAAAGTGGATAGTCTTCTCGCAGATGGTTATGCCACCTTAGCTGGTGCGGTTGTGGCGCATCGCTTTGGTTTTGGATCTGTTTATTAAGGGTCCAATCTTGCTGGCAAGGATCTAGAGATCATTCGCTTTGGCTTAGATATCACTAAGCTTTATGAGAGATGAGACTCTCATCCGCGTAGTCCAGGATCTTTCCTAATGACACCTGGATTTGCATATATCTCTCATAACCTCGTCAACTACTACTATTGAATAGTAGTGGTGATAGGGGGCATCCTTGCCTGACATCGTTGTTTATTTGGGGAGGTGCACTAATTTTTCCATTGTGCAGTAGCACCAAGTCCTCATCTTCATATATCGCATATTAAAGCATTAATGACTTAATATTGTCTATCCTATAAATCCCGTTTCATTGATATTTAAAATAAATTTCTTTGTTTTTTTAAACAAAAAAAAGAACACCCTTTACAAGTATGCGATCTCCCAATATTTATACATTTCTTTTTGATTATTTGGTTGATAATAAAAAATCGTTTTGGATATAAAATATTGTTGCCTATCCCAAAATTTGTGTCCTGCATTCAGATCTGTTTTAAAGCTTTTTCTTTTATTTTGGACAGTGTAGGTGCAAATGTGCCAAGGAAAATCATTACACACATACACAAATACACAACTGCAATAATGGCCAAAGCGCATAAAGCACCAGGAATAATAGCAATAACAATAGTTACAACAAACAACAAACAAACAACATACAACTTTGCCAAAGTGCAAATAACAACAACAACAAGAACAACAACAACAAAATGAAACAAACGTAGCTCTCCAAAAAAGAAAAAAAAGGCAGATCGGCGAAGAGAGAAAAATATATTTAATACGAAAAGTTTTGCAATAACGGAAATGAAATGGAAATGGACGCGCGCCAATAGACATAAATGTGTGAGAGAACGCCATTGCAGCCGCCAGGATACAAATAGGACACGGCAACAAACAATAGCAACAGCAACTACAACATCAATGCGGTGTAAAACAAAAGCCTCCAACGATCTCCCCCGCCTTCCCACACTCCCCGCACTGCACCAAAAACATATACAAAAAAAAAAAGGACGAAAACGAAAACTAACAATAATATCCGGCAAAAGCAATTGCACAAAGTAAAAGTGGTAGCGCCTATATTGCTCCTGCTAAAAAATTAAAATATGCAGCGTAAAATCGGTAAAGGGCTGCAGGATGCTCGATGCGGGATGCGGGTTTCGGGAACTTAACGTAGGTGCAGCTAAAAAGCCAACAACAACAGCAACAACTTGAAGCATAATTTGTTGGGATTTTTTTTGGAACACGGCGCCAAAGGAGCAGGAATAGGTCAGAGATTTTGTATGTACGACATACATTTATTTAACAAGTGCGGACTGTATGAAACAAAAGCAACTTCCTGAATAAAAATATTTAACTACACGTTGCTATAAAAGGCATAAAAAAATCATTGCGAAACGGAAAATTGGAACGTTGCCCAGACTGGGTTATCCTGCAAGCATATTTCCCCCAAAAAAAGAAAAGTAATTATTTTGCCACAAGTTATGCATTGATATGTTGCGGATTGTGGGTGGATGGGAACGGAAAGGCCGATTGCGCCGACGTTTTTAATGAAATAAAGTGAAATGGAGTATTCAGCCGTGCGCAGGAAAACGAATTCGAAAATTTTATGCGGATTCGTTTTGAAAGCGAATGTTTGCTCCCAATTGCACCAAGTCGAATTTTTAATGTGGTTTGAAAGCGAACGTTTTGTTGGGAGAAGAATAGAATCGAATTGGTAACATAGGTTTGAAACACAACAATTTTATACAGACTTGACTTGACTTAGCCGGGCCCCACAACCCACTACCGAGTCACAGCCGGCCTCAAGAGCTCCCGCCAGGAGCCTCTGTTTCAGACGCTTAGGACCAACCCAGTGATCACCTTGGGCTGATCATTACCCTTCATACAATACCTACGCCTTCAGAGGGTCATCCGCCAGAAGGCCGACATAGAAGTCTTCCGGAGTACATTTGAAAACTGGATCCACTTAGAGATTGAGCAATTCTCTGGTCCAGATGTAGAACACGCGGTTGACTTCATTACGGCAGAAATCCATTAAGCGGCATCTGTAGCTACTCCACAACTACTAGTTGTTAGATAGGACGAAGTAAGAACCTGTTTACTCCTGAGCTAGTTCGGCAATCCACAACTACTAGAAGTCAGACAGGTTGAAGTAGGAACCTGCTTACTCCTGAGCTTGTTCGGACTTCTCTCTAGGAAGTGGCGACTCCATGGGAAATTTCAGACAACTACTAGAAGTCAGACAGGTTGAAGTAGGAACCTGCTTACTCCTGAGCTTGTTCGGCTTCTCTCTAGAAAGCGACGACTCGATGGGAAATTACAGACCACCCTTCATACCTACAGATAAGGCTACTTGGAAAACGGCGGAAAGGGAGCACAAAGTGGCATTTTAAACACTCAGACAGAATGCATTCGACAGATGAATTGAGGCTCTGGGCTATAAACTTGATACTGGATGCAACCCATGGAAAGCAACAAGAAACATAAAGAGACAATCCTATCGAACTGTTTCTCTAAGGCGTCATTATGACACTTACTGCTCAAATACAAAGGAACAAAGACAATGGATGAAGACGTAAGACATACTCTCATTAACACATCACTTTAAATGACGTTGCCTTTTCGACCCATTCAATAAGCTGCGATTGTGGAAACTATAACAAAGCTTCATAAGTCAAAGGACCCGGGGCATTACAGTATATGTCATTATATGTCATGTATTGCGTGCCTTGCCAACGAAAGCTCTCATTTACACTATGTTGATTTTTAATGGAATAATAATAACGCAGCATTTCCCTGCCGAATGGAAAATCGCTCTCATAACTTTGATCAGGAGACCTGGAAAAGAAGAGTCGGACCCCGAGTCAGACCGTCCAATCCGCCTCCTCCCCACTCTTGCCAAAGATTGGGGGCCGTTGATGGCTAAGGGAATCCATAAACACAACTATTTTTTTACTTGACCATCAATTTTCATTTAGGGAAGGACACGACATCGTCTCATCATATCAATCAAATCCTTAAAACGTTCGATGACAAACACTACAGTTTTTAGGATATATTTTGACGTCAAGCAAATTTTTTTTTTTTTAGCAAGTTGCTCTCATACCTCGAGTACAGAGGATTCCAAGTCAAACTGTAAAGCACATTTTCCAGTCCAATGAGAGGGAGCACCTCAAGGACGCGTTCTAGCACCGCTTCTTCAACAACCTGTACACTGCCGACATACCTACTCCAATGGAGTTAATTCGGGATGACGACGGAAGGTATTGTACATATCATCCAGTGAGCATGACGCAGCTGACGGGATATCAAGAGAACATCCACCTACTGGAGAGCTGTGGCTCGAAGGTGGAATGTTATCTTTAAATCTGTCCAAATGTCAGTCACCTTTTATATACTTTATAGAGGAAGGAAGTGTCCACCAAAGTGTAGCGAATTATCTTTGGCAATACTTGACAAGCGGTTAACATTTCGATCACACAACCAAACGATCAAAAGTTGTTGCTATAATTTCCTGTTTGGCCCCTTGGAGGGGCATGGGGATCTCTATTAATAACAGTTCGAACACGACTGGTACTTACAGTTTATAGCCGTACGGCAGTGTCTTTTAGTAATAGAGACTTTCTATGGCAAAAAGCGTCTTTGAGCTAGCGATTCCAGTGCTACGAAAATGCACCAGTGCTACTGCGGGGAATCGAACCACCAACCTTCGGTTTTAGAGACGAGTACGCTGCGACTTACGCCACCGACGGCCACCAAGTTGTTCGCTATAAAATGACTAAAATGTAATAGCTGTTAACAAAAAAGTCCTTTTCCTCTAGTGATTTATGACACTATAGTGGCACCTTCTTGGAGCTACGCTATTCAGATCTGGGATATGATGGCTCGCTCTCAAATCGCTTACGTATAGAAACGTTCTAAAATAAGGCATATCGTGATTACTGGCTTCGAATGATACGTTAGCTATTCGACACTACACCATGCACCTCAATCTGGGTACCGAGGACATCCAAATAAACAAGCGCATTAACCGATATAATTAGCGTCTAGCCAGACATGACAATAGGCTGAGAAAAACTTACTGAACCATGATTCATACGAAGATTAAAAAGACAATCCTTGTGGAATGTAATTCCCTAACTCCAACATAAATATAACGGCCTCATTTGGCCGTATGGCAGTTGATGACCAATGACGGCTTCCAGTTACTCCTTGGATGGGCGACAACAAAACATCTGATAAATCGATGTATAAAAATGTGGTACAGTCGAGGCGATGCCCAACAGTGGAATACCCTGTAACTTCTTATCTGAAACAACTTTTTGTGCATATTCCTAACCAAGAACTTTCCTATTGGAATTAATTTTTTTTTTGGTGAAATTCTATATTTATATCATATAAGTTCCGGAAATTTTTACCGATTGTGATGAAACTCGAGAGGTTACGGTCAAAGAAGGTATTTAAAGTATATGGGGTCAGTAGATATGTTGAGGGGTGTGGGAGAAAACATGGTAAATCGATTGCGGTGATTGGGAGGTCCGCATCGATAAAATTTGGTCGCGGATTTGTTTATTAGAGCCACATGAATCGGCTTACCAAAAATTTTGATTCGAAGTCACTATTAACCATAATTAGGAAGAGTCAAATATTGATGCAGTTTGAAAATTTTTGACTATAGCTTTTGCTGTATTTGTCCGATTTTGTTTATTTTTGAGACACAGATGCGCGAAACCAGAACACATCACTCTGTTAAAATTCAATAAAAATATTAAACAAAAACCACAAAAATTTACTGCGGGATATCGGGGAAAGATATTGATATGAATTAACAATTTTCATCTTTTGAGGAAATTTGCGCACCAGCTGGTAAAGTTTGGTGCTTCTAGCTCTTCTAGTCTCTGAAATATAGGCGCTCATTCGGACGGACGGATGGACGATGTGATGATCAGCATTATGATATAAAGGACTGGATGTCTACCGCGCCTCCTTCTGTCCGTTACATATATTGCACAACTCTAGTATACCCATTGCTATATTCTTTAATATTCTTTAATATTATGCCAACTTCAAGTCAAATATTTAAAAAATGTTTTTCATTCTTTTAAAAGGAGTAAGCCCAGTAAAAACTCAGCTCATGCTTTTAACCAGGCGGTGTAAGATCTCTCCCCTTACTAATCCCAAGCCCAATTGGTTACTCTGCCTACAACGACTCAACAAGATATCGAGAACTTATTCGTGATAGAATACTTGACTGGAAACAGGATCGAAGGAAAAAGGCAACGAACACCCTTTACTCATTTAACTCAAATAGGGTATGTCTCCGAACATAGTCCACTGGCTGTATAGTGCTATCGTCAGACCGATCTTTCTTTATGAAGTCTCAATTTGAAGGCTTACACTTTACAAGAAAATAAATCTTAATAAACTGAGTAAGGTTTAACGGACCGCAGAGTTGACCATTAGCTCTGCACTATGCTCGACGCCAAACGAGACAATAAATGTCTTATTAAATGTCCTTCCTCTGGACAAGATGGGCAAACAATAAACGATTTTGTCAGCTCTTCTCTCTCAAATAAACGAGAGGCCAAAAAATTGAATGATCTGGACTTCGGTCACTCATCTAAAGGAAAACCCCTTATGCTCGAGAATTCTAACTATTAGCCGTTTTACAACACTGTAAAACCAACTTCAAAACCCACAATCCAACTATGGAGGAGTGGTATAATGGTAAACAAGGCTCAGTTGGCTCAATCAAAATATACACGGATGGGCTAGGTGGAGACGTCTACGTTGAGGAACAGAATGCAGGTCAATCTTTTCACCTCTCGGACCACTGCATAGCTTTCCAAGAGGAGGTCATGGCAATCCAGAAGGCTTTTAAAACCATAAAAAAAAACTACAAGAAGCTATTTAGGACATCTGTTTTTACTCGGATAGCACGTCGGCTTTAAAATACCTCGCATCGTTGACATCACACATGAAGTCAGTGGAAAACTGCCGCTCGTTTCTGGACGAGCTATGTAGACAAGAAACTACCAGCATCCTCCTTCAAAACAAGAAGAGCCTGAGAGACTGAGGTTACGAAATCAATTCGCCGTCAGTATAAACATATCATGGGATGGGTCATCGAATACATGCAGGATATCACGGTAAATTCGACCGCCCTTTTACAGAAAAAGAAACAAACAAATTTTAATAGGGTTCAATACTCGACCGTAATCCGAGCTATTGATGGACACCGGCAGATTCACGCATCCAGTCTAAATGCTCTTCATCAAGATTTCAATAGAAGCTGCGGTGATAAGGGGATCTAAAAATGGTGTGGCAACTTTTCTGTTTCTGTTCTGGACTGTTCAGGACAAGGTTCCGCTTTCCCAAATTATATTTCTTTACTGACTTACACAAGCTCTCTGAAAAGAGTTCAAGGAGCCTGTCAAGGTTTATTCCGGCCGCCGGATGGACGGGACTCATATAGGCACCTCCGGAGTGGGGCAAGGGTGGTGTAAGGTCCACCCAGCAGTATCACAATTGCCGAATTCCTTGGCCTAAGTGAGAACTACTGCACTCACCTAACCTTTACTTTTGCGAAATTTTAATATTAAAATTATAAGGAACTAGCAACATTTTATTTTATTTAATTACAATTAGCTACAAGTTTAACTTTATATTCTTTTCTTGAGAGATGCCAAGATGCTATATTATTTTTTAAGGTCATTAAAATATAAATGTTTTAAGGCACAGTGTTTTTCCAATTTTTATTAGAGCAGATTAGCTTTTTATTTTGTTTATAAATTGACTAGACTTAGCAGCACATTTAAAGGACCTTTATATATTTATATACACTTACTTAGACCTAAAAAAATATCGATTTATTTTCTTTGAAATTTTTTAAGCCTATTAAAAAATTCCCTACAAAATATTGTGAAAAATAAATATTTTCTTAGCTCAAACAAAGCCTTGAAAGTCCGAAAATAACCAAAGATTTTATCCTTTTAAAGCAAACAAAGAAGTTTAAACTATAATACATAAATTAATGGCTGCAGAAAAGTGATAATGTTTATATTTTTTTTTTTTTTGAGTAGTCAAGTATCCCAGCAGGATACTCATACACACACACACACACACACTAACTACAACACTTATTGCACTCAAGGCTATGCTAAAACACACACTCAAGCCTTACTTAATGCATGTAGTTTGGAGCACGTTGCGTATACGTAACTAAAATTGAATTAACGCTAGGCCAAAATGTTCATTTTGTGGCATATTTTCGCCTCAAGCAAAACACACACATTAAATAAGCAATGTTCAAGTTTCACTACATATACATACTTATATACATATACATATATATGTGTATATATTATGTACTTGTTGTTGTCTGTGGTTATGTGCGTTTATTGACTATAAATGAAATCATAAATTTTACCCCAACTCGGATTCTGGCCCTTGGCAGTGCTGTCAAGTTGTCTGTTGATTTACTTTTGTTATAATTATATCTGCCTCATATACTTGGTTAAATCTTCAAGTTAAAGGCCAATTTATTATTGACCTGTCTTGAAGCATAAGAAACTCTAACTAACTACATTTTAAGTTAATTTGATTTGCATGCCAACTTGAGTAGTCTGAAAAGCGCAAACATTCCGTAGAGTTTGTTGGTTTATATGGCGTATACTTAATATCCTGATTATCTCCCATTCTACTCAATGTTTATGCAAATTTAATTAGAGCTTTTTTTTTACAAGTTTTTCAATGTAATTCCTACTAAAGTTACAATCATGCGAATCATGTCAGGGCCAATTAGTGGCAATTGTACATTTTTTGTCACATACTTCATTATAAAAACATTTCCCTAGAACAACAGCAACAATACCAACAAATAACGACCATATAGAGCTAGTGATTATGATCAGTCCCTGGATGAGCAACAAAATTTGCATGTAGCATAAAATTTATTTAATTTCATTAAAATTGATAGAAATTGCGCAGTTTGCACTTGGTTGCGAATTTTTTTATTTGTTTTTAATACTCTCTCTGGGAGTATATCAAATGGCGGATTTTGAGATGTTTTGACTAGGCGGAAAAGCTAATTTTGGTATTTTATATTTGTATTTGGGATGTTCTCTTTGTTTTGTAAAAATGCAGATTGCCATAAAGGCAAATGTGCCCCACAATAATTCAACTTGAAAATTTGCTGCATTTCTGCCTCAGCCTGACACTGATTTACAAAAATCAGAAATGTAGATGTATCCAAAAACAGTTTACACTTGAAAAAATCAACTATGTTAATAGCTATAATTTCTTCCAGTAGAGCTGGAGAAACATTGAGGTTGGCCAATTTCGATGATTTCGATATTTTTAACTAAAAAACGTATATGTATCGATCATCGAACTACATTTAGCGGCCATTTCTTGAATGCTTGAATAATTTCAGTAAGTACCCATTCAAAAATCCTCTTCGCACATGAGTTATGAGATAATTACCAAAAAAGCCCATAAAACGAGACAATTTAGAAATTATCTAAGAACCCTCACTCATGCTTACGTAAAATCTTAAGGATTTGGTGGCATCGCACCATTTGTAATGCGGAATTACTGAAAGCCACTAATGGGCTTCCTATTGAATTAATAATCAAACGCCGCCGTTTCGGGTGGATCGGGCACACCCTTCGCAAAGACACCTGCGAAATCTGTAGAGCTGCGCTTTCATGGAACCCGCAAGGCGCAAGAAGCCGTGGAAGACCAACAACCTCTTGACGTCGCATGGTGGATGCTGACCTTCGGGACTCCCAAACAGACTGGAATAGCCTCAAACAAATTGCAAAAAATCGGTCGGCCTTCAATTCTTTTGTTTTGGCCCTACGCTCCACCCGGAGTTAGAGGAACTTATATATATAATATATGAACCCTTGGATCGGTCTGTTTTCATTCATCTGCCCAAAAATCCATAAGGGGTGCCCCTGACACATGTAAACTTTACATCCCTTTTTTTGTGAGTTATACCAAAAAAACGTTTCGTTCCAGCCAGAATTGCAGTCTCATAATCTTTAAAATAGTTTGAGATCCATTAATTATGGTTATAAAAAGAAATCATATCAACTTTTTTGATGAGGCTTAAGTTTTTATTATCTATGTGATTGACCATTAAAAAGTAAAACCTTCCAGTAATTTAACAGGCACATGCTAGAATCTAAGTTTTTGACATTAAAATTTTGATAAAGTACAATACCAAAATTGAGTCAACCTTAGTACTTCGGATATTCTGAAATTTCTCTGAAATAGAAAATCGAAAAATATCGATGATCGGAAATAAATAGAATACCTCGATACATCGCTATAACATCGTTGTTACTTTCAGCACTATCTATCAGTGTGTACACATTTTATTTTTTGGTACTAATAATAGTTTTTGGTATTATTTAGTGCTTGTCGTGTGATAGAAAACTAAACAGCTCTGTTAAGCTTGATTCAGGCCTAAATCGAAATGAAGGATTCTGGTTCTAAAAAATCAGCAATGATCTTATGTTTGTTGCAGCCCTGAACCAAACTGAAGAAAAGTAAGTTATATTTTTAACCCCCGACGCAAAAAGAGGGGTGTTATAAGTTTGACGTGTCTGTTTGTCTGTCTGTTTGTCTGTCTGTCTATGGCATCGTAGCTCCCGAACGCATGCAGTGATTTCAATTTAGTTTTTTTGTATTAAAGGTGACTTATGTGCGAGTGTTGTTAGACATGTTTGGTGAAAATCGGTTGAGCCGTTTAAAAGTTGTGGGGAGTAAAAGTGGGGAGAAAAACATCAACTTTGTCCGATTGGCTTAAAATTTGGTCCTATTGTAGCTGACGACGTCACTGATTCGAATCTGAGGTTATTTTTGCTCTATCTCTTCGCGTTTAGAAGTTATGGCCATTTGAAGTTAAAAACATAAACTTTGTCCGATTGGCTTAAAATTTGGTCCTATTGTTGCTGACGACGCCACTGATTCGAATCTGAGGTTATTTTTGCTCTATCTCTTTGCGTTTTTGCTCTATCTCTTCTCGTTTAGAAGTTATGGCCATTTGAAGTTAAAAGCATCAACTTTGTCCGATTGGCCTAAAATTTGGTCCTATTGAAGCTGACGACGCCACTGATTCGAATCTGAGGCTATTTTTGCTCTATCTCTTCTCGTTTAGAAGTTATGGCCATTTGAAGTTAAAAACATCAACTTTGTCCGATTGGCTTAAAATTTGTCTGTCTGACTGTCTGTCTGTCTGTGGCATCGTAACTCCCGAACGGATGCAGTGATTTCAATTTATTTATTTTTTTTTGTATTAAAGGTGACTTATGTGCGAGTGTTCCTAGACATGATGAAAATCGGTCGAGCCGTTTAAAAGTTGTGGGGAGTGAAAGTGGGGAGAATGCGTAAAAAAAAGCAAACGAGCTTGACCTTAAATGTAATCTATACCTTAACAAGAATCTAAATTATAGTAAGTATATTATAATATACTAAAGTCTAACTTAACCTAACCTACCTATAAAAAGTATGAAATAAAAATTAAATTAAAAATTTAAAAACCCCCGAACTTAAGTAATTTTCATTTAAAAAGTGAAAAATAATAAAAGAAACTTAATGTTAAAGTACCTAAGAATCTATTAATAATTGTAAAAAAAATACGTCGCGTTGGGGGACCGCTCTAAACTAACAATTTAAATACAAATAGTCTAATTAAGCAACAAAGATTAACTTAAAAACAAAATTAAGAAAATACTTCAAAAACTTTCATAGAATTACTTCAAAAAATTTGCATGTAAGATACGACCGTCAACGACGTCTGCCCTCGCGTGTCCCCCAACGCGACGTATTTTTTTAGAATTATTAATAGATTCTTAGGTACTTTAACATTAAGTTTCTTTTATTATTTTTCACTTTTTAAATGAAAATTACTTAAGTTCGGGGGTTTTTTTAAATTTTTAACCCCGACGAAAAAAAAGAGGGGTGTTATAAGTTTGACGTGTCTGTCTGTCTGTTTGTCTGTCTGTCTATGGCATCGTAGCTCCCGAACGCATGCAGTGATTTCAATTTAGTTTTTTTTTGTATTAAAGGTGACTTATGTGCGAGTGTTGTTAGACATGTTTGGTGAAAATCGGTTGAGGCGTTTAAAAGTTGTGGGGAGTAAAAGTGGGGAGAAAAACATGAACTTTGTCCGATTGGCTTAAAATTTGGTCCTATTGTAGCTGACGACGTCACTGATTCGAATCTGAGGTTATTTTTGCTCTATCTCTTCTCGTTTAGAAGTAATGGCCATTTGAAGTTAAAAACATAAACTTTGTCCGATTGGCTTAAAATTTGGTCCTATTAAAGCTGACGACGCCACTGATTCGAATCTGAGGTTATTTTTTCTCTATCTCTTTGCGTTTTTGCTCTATCTCTTCGCGTTTAGAAGTTATGGCCATTTGAAGTTAAAAACATAAACTTTCTCCGATTGGCTTAAAATTTGGTCCTATTGAAGCTGACGACGCCACTGATTCTAATCTGAGGTTATTTTTGCTCTATCTCTTCGCGTTTAGAAGTTATGGCCATTTGAAGTTAAAAACATAAACTTTGTCCGATTGGCTTAAAATTTGGTCCTATTGAAGCTGACGACGCCACTGATTCGAATCTGAGGTTATTTTTTCTCTATCTCTTCGCGTTTTTGCTCTATCTCTTCGCGTTTAGAAGTTATGGCTATTTGAAGTTAAAAACATAAACTTTGTCCGATTGGCTTAAAATTTGGTCCTATTGAAGCTGACGACGCCACTTATTCGAATCTGAGGTTATTTTTGCTCTATCTCTTCGCGTTTTTGCTCTATCTCTTCGCGTTTAGAAGTTATGGCCATTTGAAGTTAAAAACATAAACTTTGTCCGATTGGCTTAAAATTTGGTCCTATTGTTGCTGACGACGCCACTGATTCGAATCTGAGGTTATTTTTGCTCTATCTCTTCTCGTTTAGAAGTTATGGCCATTTGAAGTTAAAAGCATCAACTTTGTCCGATTGGCCTAAAATTTGGTCCTATTGAAGCTGACGACGCCACTGATTCGAAAATGTGGTTATTTTTGCTCTATCTCTTCTCGTTTAGAAGTTATGGCCATTTGAAGTTAAAAGCATCAACTTTGTCCGATTGGCTTAAAATTTGTCTGTCTGACTGTCTGTCTGTCTGTGGCATCGTAACTCCCGAACGCATGCAGTGATTTCAATTTATTTTTTTTTTGTATTAAAGGTGACTTATGTGCGAGTGTTCCTAGACATGATGAAAATCGGTCGAGCCGTTTAAAAGTTGTGGGGAGTGAAAGTGGGGTGAATGCGTAAAAAAAAAGCAAACGAGCTTGACCTTAAATGTAATCTATACCTTAACAAGAATCTAAATTATAGTAAGTATATTATAATATACTAAAGTCTAACTTAACCTAACCTACCTATAAAAAGTATGAAATAAAAAATTAAATTAAAAATTTAAAAAACCCCCGAACTTAAGTAATTTTCATTTAAAAAGTGAAAAATAATAAAAGAAACTTAATGTTAAAGTACCTAAGAATCTATTAATAATTCTAAAAAAATACGTCGCGTTGGGGGACCGCTCCTAAACTAACAATTTAAATACAAATAGTCTAATTAAGCAACAAAGATTAACTTAAAAACAAAATTAAGAAAATACTTCAAAAACTTTCATAGAATTACTTCAAAAAATTTGCATGTAAGATACGACCGTCAACGACGTCTGCCCTCGCGTGTCCCCCAACGCGACGTATTTTTTTTAGAATTATTAATAGATTCTTAGGTACTTTAACATTAAGTTTCTTTTATTATTTTTCACTTTTTAAATGAAAATTACTTAAGTTCGGGGGTTTTTTAAATTTTTAATTTAATTTTTTAATTTAATTTTTTTAGTTCGTATTTTTAAGATTAATTTTTAGATATTATATGTATATGCTTTGTTAAATATGTCATAATACTGTCAACTGTAAAGCAATCATATTTTTTCATGTAGAAAATCAAAAATATTTGTGATTTTTAATATTTTTTTGTCGTCTCTTATTTCGTGAATTAGTATTTTTTGGTGCAATAGCAGGTAAGTTTTGCATTCTTATAGCTATGGCTTATGGTAGGAAATTTTTTCCATTCTTAATCATAGAAATACAGCTTGCAGAAATATTTTCCATTTAACCAATATATTTGGGCTTGCGTAAAAACTAAACTGATTAAAGCGTGAACTACCTTTTTGCTGCTTTCCAAGTGAGTTCTTGAGCTACACAGAGAGTAAGTGATTAAAATGTAATACATATGAAAAAAAAAGAGCTGAATTTTCGCACTAAATCGGTCTACAGCAAATCTGGAATAGCTTTTGGTCCTTGTTTTTAGTTCAATCTGTATGGTTGGATCTGTAGAATTGCCTGGTAAGCGTGGCCAGTATTGCTGAATGCCAAAATGTTCCATGTGAATGCCGATTTCTGTGTTGAAAATTAATGAGTTTGACAACGAAATTCGAGACAATTGATTTAAAGATTGTTTAAAGTTATATTGAGAGAGATTTATGTAACATAGGATTGATTTTTATTTGTTTATTATTTAATGAGTATAATGAACTATAAGAGTAACAACTTAAAATGACTTTAAACCACTTTTTACGACTTTAAACGACTTTACAACTTTTCTTAACTACCGCTTTTCGACTCTTCTCTGTTCTGCCCACTCTGCTGTTGTAAGCCCTGCCAACTCCCGCTGTTGATCACGCTACCAACTCCAGCTACTTATCTTTACATTTATGCAATACAAATTTTGTTTGAGCTGGGATATAATTAGGTAACTATTAGGGTCCGCTTTTAAGATGAAGTTTTGCCATATATTTTCATATTTTTTTTTACTAAGTATTCAAATATATTCTATATAAAATTGGATCAGAGCACAAAAACCAACCCGCAATAGAGCGCATTTTGAAAATTTTTGTATCCCAAAACCCCCTAAAGTTATAAAAAATTTCTGTTTAAGCGATTTTTTTGAACATTGTTTATATTTCGTCCTCTCCTATATGTAAAATTTCCATAGCAAACTATTAAGATTAGAAAAATGATTTAACAGCATTTTGGAAACTATGGAGGTTGTTCATTCAAATTTAAAGTTTTTCCGCAATAGATTCGAAATCTGATTTTAGTGACTTTTGGCATTTTATTCGTATATTTTTCAAAGAAATTGGGCAAATCTCAATACCAAATGGAAGTGTGATACTCATCACTAATGTACGAAAAATATCACCCAAATATTATATCGTATGCCGTCCAGTAGAATGGAACTAAACCACATTTTTCTTTATTCCGGACTCGGAAGCTAAAAAACTGGTTTTGAACTTGGCCCTAAAAGAAATGATTTTTTTCACAGAAAAAATGTTTCGGTATTCGGAACCACTTTTACGCGTTGCTTGGTTGTTAAATGGTCCACTGAGTAGTCTTTAAAATTATATATTGCGAAGAGTAGAGTATTTAAAAACCAAACCAACAAGTGGCCCACCCTATTGGTGGTAATCAGGAGATGATTTTTGATAATTTATATTTTTTGTAGCCCATCTGTTTAGGCAGATTACTACAACTTTATAAATATTCTATTACACTTTTCATTATCAAAAGGGACATAGTATCAAATATCGAGTTACTAAACATAATATCGTGATCGATATACCGATTTTTTTTTCATTGATTCCTTTGCTTGAGCCTCAAAATATTGTTGTGTCTCTGCAACTAATACTAAGATACAGGGAGAAGTTACACCATTTAGTACGACCCTTTAATTTAAGAGATCAAGAAATCAGTTTCGAATTTCGACATTAAAAAATATACCTGCTTGCTTAAAAAATGACCCTTAGTTTTCCAACAACTAATCCATGTTGACATGTGTAATATGATATTTCCAAGTAGAAAACAAAAGATCATGTAGTTTTATTTGGTAAAAAAAATTTCATAGAAAATTATTTGAAGTGTATTTCCGCGAAAATAAGTGAAGCCACTTTTTTCCCGATCTTCTCCGATTTTGAAGATTTTCACACAGTTAGTAGAGCTACTAGCCAATAGTAACAACGCCCAATTTTATTGCAAAATTCCAACTATTAATCGAGTTATCGATAACTGAATATCAGGTTTTTCATTTTTAGCCTATTTTTTGATAAGTCATATCTTCTAAATGCATAAAGATATTGACACGAATTTTTTTATGATAAAATAATAAAGCAGCAAAGGGTTGCCACTTTCCTCAATTTTTTTTTATAAAATTTAGACACTTATTTAAATAAATATTTTTTAACAGTGATCCCAGTAATATAATTCTTTATAACACTAAGCGAAAATTTTTAGATAATTTTTATACATTTTACTTTCCATTTCTGCAAAATAAATATGAATGAAATTTAATAATATGAGTCTGTATGGCAACCCTACGGCTCATCAGCTTTGTGAATCTCTATATCCAATCTCTTTTTGGATAAACTTATTAAATCGTCCGATGTCATTCCAAAAAACATTTCATTGAAATCTAGCCGCCTGATATTAAAAGAAGAACCCTGTGTCGGATTTAAGATTGTAATATAACTTAAAAATATGGGAATAAGTGAAAAATTAATTTTGGGATACGTAACCCAAGAACTAGCGTTTCAAATATGCCTGCCGTCAATATTTTCATGCCCAAACTGACATATGTACTATGTATTTATTTTACATCTTCTCTGCTCTTGCTCATTTTCAGGGCATTCAATAGTCTTCATGGATTTCTCTTACTTTAAGTTCCCTTTCTTTATTTATTTGATTTATTTACAACAGCTTATCTTCATTTGTTTTCTTGGATTTCTGGACTTGACTCTGTCTCCTTAAAATTCTCTACAAAAAAATTGCAGTAAAAGTGCCATATCCATAAGCTATTGCGAAGCACCGTGTGAAGCAACAGTGCAATAACCTTACGGTTGTTTTTGTGAAAGGAAACTTTTCTAGATCGTGCTTATGATCCGTAATATTTGAACTTTAAACTTTAATTTTCAACTGTCCTATAGCTATGAAACGCACTGTATTTGTGTATAACCAAAAAAGTCTTTAAATACAAATTTTACTTTCAATTGCTCTTGGCCAACAAAAATTCTTTTTAGCATCCCAATTTACTAATAATTTATTAGTGTATAAAAAATTTACCATTACATAACATTTTAAATAACGCTTTTAATTTGAACATTTTCATTTTTTTTTTATATTTTCAATTAACTCTAAAATACAGTTGATTAACAAATTCAATTTGTATGTAAGAGCGCACTTGCGGCCAGCCCAATGCAATTGGTCAACTTGCATATGTAATTACATAATTATTTTACCTATGGCTATAATAGCCGCTACAAAGCACACATATTTTTTGCATTTATTAATTTCCATTAACAATTTGCATAATTATAAATTAGTGCATGGTAATCAACATGCTGCAAGGGACTGACGAGGGGGCGGGAGGCAACTGGAGCCGTACAAATGGCAAAATGTTGTTCAGAACACAAAACTAGAAAAAGAGGCTAAAAGTGAAAAGTGCAAATTACAAAGTGAAAAGTGAAAAGCAAAACAAGTCAAACGAAATGATTCATGATTTCAGTTTCAGCTTTTTCAAAAAAGCAGTTTCACATTATATGCGACAGCAGCGCCATCCAGCGGCGAGGGGCGGCGAACTTGACGCCTCTGATTTCATAGTAAAAGTCAACAGAGTCATTTGTCGTCATAACTTTTGTCATTAGAAGCGAACGTGAATGGTGGAGAAAATGTCAGAGAGTGGGAGAGCGGGATAGTGGGCGAGGGGACAAAAGAGCGACCGACGGCTGTCTTCTTTGTCGCTAGAGAGCACAAAGCACACGCGCCTGTGCTTATGCAGCAGCATTTTTCATAGCATGCTAAATATAGCTGCATACACAAACACACACACGTACACACACCTACGCGCTCTTACTCTCTTTCCACAACCACACTCAAAGACAAAATAGGCGACAGAGTCACGTTTCTTAATATGTCTCTAAGCTGCTGCATAAGCGTGTTGGTGTGTTGGCGTGTGATTTTTTATTTGTTGTTTTTTGCTCTCACACTCTCTCTGTGTCGCTGTGTGTGTGTTTGCTGCACTCTCACACATTTTTAATTTATTTTCATGGCACTTTTTATATTTATTTTCCTTTCATTGTAGCTTTTTCTTCTTGACAAATTTAGCCACAGACCAAGCCATGGCAACAAAGCCGCAAGCAGCGGGTTAAGAACTCAGTTGAACTCTCAAGTGTTTGCCAGTTCTCGACGCCTGTCTACATACATATACAGTACACATATATACATATATAAATGCATATATATATGCGCTTGTATGTGTCTCTGCATTGTTGCACATTGAGATTTGCCATTTTGTTGCCATACTTGGTTTTTTTTTGTCATCGCATATAAAGTTGTCGAGTTTTACAAACTCACACTCAAAAGGACTTAGCTGAACCTAGTTAGAGTCTTATGATGCAGTATATTTAGATTCTCTTTACATAGTCCTTACTACTACAAGTGTGTCATAAAATGTATGTAAAAAAAGTATACATAGTTGAAGGCAGTGCAGTTTATATATATATACAAAAATGACTTGAATTAAGAGATATGTTAGAACTATGGGTTATGTGTCTGGGATGGCTGTTCCTCTTTGTTTGTTTATAACTTGTCGCACTTTAAACTAGGCTAAAATTTTCACACAATCTTTAAATAAAAAATACACGAAAAAATTAATATAAAAATTGCATAGTTTTTTTATTACATACTGAAACCAATAGCCTTACCGAGTGGAGTGGCACATTTAAAGGCAAATCCGGAGAAGAGCTTTTATTCAGAATAAATGAACCAGTTTTGTTTGTTTTTTTTTTGACAAAAATTCTTGGTTTATGATATTTTTATTATAGCTCGTAAAGTTTGTTTGATTACAAAGAAAATTGGTGGCTGTTAAAATGGGATAAAAATTATGGAAATATTGTAAAAAGTAAATTTTTCTCAAAAACTAAATTTTTAAATGGATTTATAAACATATCCTAACCCTATTTGGTGTTTGCTAGTTTTGTAGAGTTTAAGCAAACTTTACTTTTAGTTCTATAGTTCTATAGTTCAAATTTTATCAAAATCGGTATCAAGTAGTATCTGCTAGACAGGTCTAAAAAATGGTTTCTACTACTTCTCAATTCTTTTTCTTATAATTTTTTCATCTCTCATATTGCATTTATTAAGTTAGTAAACTTTTTCGCAAATATTAAAGTTTCACTGCAATTTATTTTAATTTATTTATTTATTACTTGGTTGTGATAGATTCCTAAAAAAAAAAATGTGTACTAAAATTGGTATGAAAAGATTGATACTCTTGCTAAAAGTACATTATTATTTTTTAATTAAATTCAATTTTCTGTGCTTTTTACGTAAATACTTCTAATTTCAATATAGTCTATTGGACCAAATTTCCTTTCTTTCGTAATCGATAAATTTTTGAAATAAGTTTTATAAGTAATTAGTCGATAGGGAGAGATTATCTTCTATTCTGAAGTTTTCTAAGAGTCTCTTAGATTTGAGAAAAATAAATTTGGATGTGCGATTGTTCATTAGGGCTACATAAATAAGCTTACCAATCTCGGTTAGTCTAATTTGTTTTTGGTAAAATTTTTTTTCGAAAAAAAAGCACATCATATTCCTCTATGGGGCACCGCCTCGACTGAATCAAATTAAAAATTGATAAGCTTGATAAGATTTTGGTCTAACGGCCTTAAAGCAACTAGTAAAACTCACAAAAATCACACCCTATATCAACTCCCAACTAATAAATTCAGTGCCAAAACGATATAATGGTAGAAAGAAATTTGCTCATAGCAAATTTTAAAAAAGTTTGAAATATATATAAAGAAAGTAATGAAATAGTGGAAAAAAATAGATCCAGATTTTTTTGTTTTTATTTTTTATTATTTTCTTCATATTTTTAAAACAATTTTTGAAGTTGATATTTTATAATTTTAAGAATTTGTCAAGTATTGCGCATTCAATTTTTTTTTGTTAAATACTAGGATGCTCCACCTTTTGCAAGCTTCACACGCCAGTACTGAACTTTTTTATTTAGTACGGATCATACAGACTATTATATACCCTGTATAATACTTTATTTTCATAATATCTGTCCTACTAGTTTCAGTCGGTTTTGCCTAATAATAATGAAATTGTAGTTCTAAGGTTGTTTTTGCTGCCGTGGTTATTCCCCCTTTTATGATACATTTTGTTTTCACCTGCATGACTTCAACGTATAAACGTCGAGCCTACATTGTGCACTCCGTATGAGGCGTGACTATCAGATAGTGTATGTTTCATCTAGATATGTTTACGCTTACGGGAACAATCGGTACCACACTGATGTTTTAATTGAAGCATTTATATAGATTTTTGTTGCTACATAATAGCACAAAATATTGTGCAAACCGTATAAGGCGTGGCTATTACATAATGTAAGTTTCACAGCGATATATTCGCGCATACGAGCACAATGGGTACCACATTGATTTTTTTTTTGTGTTGACGCAGTTATATAAAGATTTTTTTGCCACATAATAACGATTACAAATATCTCTTCTGAAGCCACCGGCTTCATTTAAAGAAAAACATCGTATAAGACCGGACCGCTCTTAGAAGTAGAGAGTGAAAAATAATAGAACCAAAATTTAAAGAAAATGAGGAAAATTTAGAGTAGTAGTAGTTTAGTAGAGTGGGGCTGTAAAATTGATTATTTTTATATTTTGTTCTCAGGTCCATCGAGTGGAGAAACAGGAAGATTCTTCACGAGCCTGAAATTTTCTGAGGGGCCCGGTCTAATTTCTGTCGCACTCGTGATTCAAGCTAAAGGTGTTAAGGAGGTGCCGATACATTTACCCCATTTACCGCTCCCAAATTTTCTCTCTTCGGTCCTGGTAAGTGTACAAATTCAGAACTGGTTCAATAGCAGAACTAGTTCTACATCAGAACTGGTTCAAATTATATTATGGTTACTTACATACATAATTTTCACATTTTCTATTTTCTTTCATATTAAATATGTAAATTTTATTGCCCAAAATAAACTTTTTACTTTCTACGATAAAAGGTATAAATTATTTTTGATTCTTGATCCACCCGATTTGTATGAGATCCTTCATAATTCATAACGACACTTCTGAGCAAAAACATTTTTGATAGCAAAAGTTGATTAATTTAATAATATTACAATATACAATCGATCCATGTAACCAGAAATTATTGCGTCAATTCATCTTTTTCGTGATTATTTTTAATTTAATTTGTTTTAAAACCCATAAATAAAGTATTAAAAGAAAGTTAACAATATCGACGATAAAATAACTATCATCAAAAATCTGTTAAGCAAGCTAAATATATAAGTTCCTGCAGTTGCCATCTTGAGAGAGTTAATAGGCTTTGGTATTTTTCCTAGAATTATATATGTATCGGCGAAAATAAGTGAAGCGGGCCACTTTTTTGGCGACCTTATCCGATTTTGTTGATTTTTACACAGTTGGTAGAGCTGCTAGCCGTTAGTAACCACGCCCCATTTTATTGCAAAATTCCGATTATTTATCGAGTTATCGATAACTGATTATCGGGTTTTTCATTTTTAGACTAGATATTAAAGAAAAGTTATTTTTTCTAGAAATAATAACATACCCAAGTTCTGCATGCGGCGTGAACATCTGCACACCAACAATTTTCCTCAACTTTCCAATTTTTTCTCAGAAGTAATTCTATGTCAATGAAAACTTTTTACATATCATTGGATCAGGCATTGAATAGGGTAAATTATACTCTGGTTGCCCCAACCGCTGTCGTCCCATTGATAATGTGCTATAATAATACATTCATTTCCCTCTATAATATAAAAAAGTTTTTTTTTCTTATCTTTTTGAATTTAATTTCAAGTGGGCCTCCCTGAGCCGCTTGTGGTGATGGAGGGGTGGGGGAAGTGAGCGAAGCGAGAAAGGGCAGAAGTACCCTAGTATTTTATATATTAAAATTATTATTTTGATTTGTCCTATAATTATTTACCATATTAAAGAATACCAAAATATCTGATTATATATTTAATATAAACAAAAATATTCTATTTCATTAAAAATTTGTAAAGAGTTGAATTTTCATTTGCTTTTTTTTCGAAAGTATAAATATTGCCATAAAAATAACATTGGCAACCCTGTACTTAATACTTGATAAAAAAAAGTGTTGTACAACCCTGATTGAGGTAGGCTTTGCTTTAGCTCTCTTTTTTCATAAGTTCACAGTACTTCAAAGTGAAAAGAAAAAATTTATCAGCCTGATTTATTTCTTGCTTGAAAAGTAAAATAATAATTTTTTTTATTTACAGTTTAATTTTGTGCACGAAAATGAAAAATTTTACATTTTTTGCGGGCTCCGAAGCTTTTCCCGGAAATGTAGTACAGTTCATATTTCTATGGGCTGTCGTTGCATTAGTCCTCTACATGATTATTTATTCCGTATTAAATTATGAAAAAGCGTTATTTGATGACTTTGGTCTACGTTTGGAGCTTGAAGACGCACAATTCGAACTAGTTGATGACGAAAGAGCAGATCCTGATATTTATCCAATGCTGCGTTATTCTGATGCAGACGAGACAGGTTCTGGGAATAATCCATTGCCAAGGAGCAACAACGCTACACAAACCGAGCAGCCGCCGTCGACTAATCAAAATAATGAAGCTGCAGTTGGGGGGATTGTGAATGATGTTGCTGGATCCCAAGATGAAAAGGACACTCAACGTGAACGTCAGGTGCGCTTCAGTGAGGGCAAAAATGAAATTGTGGAAACTGCGGTAACTGAGCCAGCCGATGAGTCGGTAGTAATGGTCGAATTGGACACTATATCTAAATTGGAGGATCAGCTAAACTTATCTATGGACAATTTGACACGTGAGATTGATGATGAGGATGAGCCAAAGTCGGAGAGCTTTAGCAACCTCAAGCGTGATCACTCCATTGAGAGTTTTCGCCGCCGGCGTCTAGAGGGAGGTTCGCAGATGAATATGCAGGCTGTGAAGGAAAAGCAATCTAATACTAAGCTGGAGTTGCAGGATAATGATGTAGCTAAGGCAGCTGAGGAGAAGCAGCCAAATGTGACCAAGGATAATAATGAAGCTGCCAAGTAAACATATACAAGTTTGTTCCGTTTTTTTTTTTCGTTTTTAAATTATGTTATAAATTACACTATTTCATTAAATAAAGCAAAAATGCAGCATTTCACTTTGTAGGATATTAAGGATATTAGCTTAGAGCCAAAGTCTTACAGTTTTAAATTACATTTGTTGTCTGCCGGTGACCATTTTAATTGGTTTGGAAGCTCGTAAGCCGCACTTAAGATGTTGCTGCTAAAGGACATTTGAAAAACAGGACACCTGTCGCTCAGCCTGGCCCACACCTGGCCGGAACATTTTTAATGGCCATAATGCTAAATGAAATGCGCTTAAGATTAAAGGCGTTCCACAGTCTACGGTAGAAAAGTGTGTATGGGTGTGTGTATGTGTGGGTGTGTATGTATGTATGGGTATGTGTGTGGTAGAGAAACCGCAAAAGCAAACACATAAATAAATATACACAAACAAATGTGGGGGGCTGGAATTGATAGAGCAAGAACGACGGGACAGGCAAGAAAAACAAACAGAACAAGTGTACCGCTTGCAGTCGAGACATGAAGACTATTGCATACCCTATACGCTGCGCTAGATCTGCAGCGACAAAGAAATCAGTTGCGCTCTTGTTCCGAATTGCAATTTTTTCTTTCGAATAGTTTCGAAATCGGTCGAAATTTTACTTTTAATTTTTTTAAATCGCCAAGAATAAAAATTCTTAGAAATCTCTCGTTTTTTAAAAGTCCACTGTGTATCTATAATACAGAATCTCAACTCTTTTAATTTATCGTTTTTTTTTATAAATTTTGAATTCAAATTTTACATTTGCCTGTCAAACGAATTAAAGAGTTGCCACCAAGTTCTGGCATAAGCCAATTAAATTTTGTAGAATTTGTTACCAAATTAATCGTTGATTTGGTTTCAAATTAAAGTTACAGATTATTATTTAGTTTCACTTAGTTCATTTTGAAAAAGTGAAGAACCAATTTTACATTTAAAAATATAACTGCTGCTCATCTCTTTTGTGATATAGTGAGATATGAAATTGTCATTACTTCGAAAATTTGGCATTAAAATATATATAACCTGTGTTTCGTTTTTCCTTTTCTAACCAATGATTTTAGGACTTTAATCGCTAACGCCAATGGAGCTTTTAAAATTTATTATTTTTTGATGTACACAATGAAGACATTGTGATTCCCAGGGTTTCCATACAATCCTAATGGATTTGTATATATAGGATCAGCGTCCTTAATATCCTTCTCAACGGAACTAGGGGCGCAAACATATGCAACCCCTGTGGAAACCTCCTGTGGCAACAATGGTTCACGGATGGGTCCAAAACTGAGCAGGGTGTAGGTGTTGGAATCGTTGGACCCAACACCAGAATCTCTACCGCAATGGGCATCTGGCCTAGCGTATTTCAAGCGGAGATTCATGCCATACAGATCTGCGTCCTTAATATCCTTCTCAAGGGAACTAGGGGCGCAAACATATGCATTTTTTCAGATAGCCAACCTGCCATTAGGGCATTGTCTTCCTGGAGCATCTCCTCCGGATGGTTAAAGAATGCTACATGTACCTCCAAACCCTGTCCGCCCGGAACAAAGTCGTGCTATGTTGGGTGCCTAGACACTCGGGATTGGATGGTAATGCGATCGCTGACGATCTAGCACGACAGGGTGACAGGGTGCCTCCACCCAGACTACATCTCCTGCGCCGTTTTGTGGTATTGGTTGGTCCACGATCAAAACCATGATAAACAAATGGGCCGCAGGAGAACATAGGAGATAGAGGTTCTCCCTTCCGGGGTTTCGTCAAGCAAAAGTGCTTGTCAAACCTCTGGATGCAATCAAGACAAAGGTCTTGGCAGAGCGGACCTAAAGCTCCTGGTAGCTTACCTATCTGCCACCACACTGTTAGATATCATCTACAGAAAATTGGCCTATCGGACTCTTCAGAGTGCTGGCTCTGTCTAGAAGACGATGAAACCACAGGGCATATTCTCTGTGACTGCCCAGCGCTGGTATGGGACAGAGTCTGTCACATGGGAAAGGAACGGGTTAGTCCCTTCCATCTCAGGTCAACACCAACAAAAGACCTACTGCTATTCATGAGGAAAGCTGAAAGTCTTTTGTTTTAGCCTAAGGGTATGGTACAAAAGACCTTTAGGTCGCAGTGCCCCACCTCTCTGTGAGGTACCCTGTTCGCAAAAATAAAAATAAATATATATATAGGATTTCCAGTATCTCCTGTTGGAACGTAGGGCGTCATTTATTATTATTTTTTGTGAATTCCACTGCGAATCTATTGTAGCGCCTTCGCAGCTTAGAGCTCTCCTTAAATCGCCTCTATAGAGGTTGTCTCAAAACGCTTGAGTGCTGAGTTTTTTTTTTTAATTCGAGTTCGAACTCAGCAGCTCCAAATTATTGGAGAAAACCCTTTAAAGTTCTTTATCTGATACGTTTTTTTCTAGGGATTCGCAAGCCAACTAAAGTCAAAGTCTTAAGAGATTTCTCTGTCAACCCTATATACTCTATAGCACTAGTCGACAAATTTCACACTTTTTTTTCTCCAGAGATGAGACTTATATTTTATGTTAGGGCAATATTTCAGCATTCAAAATCCGTATTTTTTATTATCCTCTTATACCCTGGTTTTTTTCTAGGACTATTTTAGTGAAAAAGGACCTTTTTCAAAAAACGGTTTCACATATGATGTCATAAAATCTGTACTGATTCGAATTTTTTCAAACTTTTTTTTTTCCTGAAAAGTAAAATAGAGTACCTTTCCATAGTGTCCCAAATCATATAGTGTCCCAAATCATATAAGTCTCATCTCTGGAGATTTTTCATCGTCGACTAGTGATAGTGTTTTGTTAAAGCACCATTATAAAGAAAAAGTACTGTATTTATTTGGAAAAATCATAATTTTGCGAATACTCTTCATGATGGATTCAGCTTGTGGTGTTCAATGGGCAGCTCGAATTCTTCGAAAAGTTGCTTTATTTGAAAGCTACTAACATCTACTTTCAAAAAATTTAATTATAGAAGAGTGAACCACTTTTCAAAGGTTAAATGCAGTTAAAAGAGACGAAAAAAAAAATTGCCAAAAAAAATTTTTTTTTTCTAATTTTACTAAAAATGCAATAAGTCGGTCATCTTTTATCATAAAAATATAAAGTTATATAGAAATCGCATCTACATATCATGATCAATAACTTAAAATAATAAAATTTTCAGGTGTCAAAGACTTTTTCTAAAATAAATGGCTTTTTTTGTAGAAAAAGTCACCAAAATGCTGTGTTTTTTGGCATTTCGGGCACACAGTTTCGGCTGTAGTTTTTTCTTTAGACTACCGATTTTTATGATTTGGGACATTATGGAAAGGTACTCTATTCTACTTTTCAGGAAAATCAAAATTTTGAAAAAATTCGAATCAGTACAGATTTTATGACATCATATGTGAAACCGTTTTTTGAAAAAGGTCCTTTTTCACTAAAATAGTCCTAGAAAAAAAAACAGGGTATAAGAGGATAATAAAAAATACGGATTTTGAATGCTGAAACATTGCCCTAACATAAAATATAAGTCTCATCTCTGGAGATTTTTCATCGTCGACTAGTGTAGTTAGAGCTTAAGTTTTAATTGAATTTGGCGATTATTATTTGTAAAACAACACAAAATTTGAACATCTCCTGAAGTTCTGAAACTTTTTAATAAGATTTATTTGAACAGATTTTTAAGGAATGGATATTCGATGCCATATTTTTGTGTCCGTCTGTCTGATCGCCTAGATTTCACAGATGGTAAGATCTTAATAATATTCAAATTACTTATATATTGGGTATTCGAAAAAGTTCGGTTACAAATTTGACCAGAAAGAAAACAATTTGTTCTTATATTTAAAATAAACTTTATCAAACGAAGTATGTGCCGTTTTAATCGATAACTTTTTGCCATTCTTGGGCTAAAGCCATAATTCCATATGTACAGAACTATTGATTTTATAGGCGAAAAGCTGGTAGAAGGGGGTCTAAATTTAAACCATTAGGAGACTTCTGCAGAAATTGAAAAAAATTTTAAAGTTAAGGTACAAGGTCTGGGCTATATGGTGGATGCATCACATTTTCCTAGACTCTCAGTTTCTGCCGGCTCATCAAAGATGTGTGTGTATTTTTTGTTGATCAATTTTGGCCGTTTTAATTGAATTACTTGCTTAAATCTCGTTAATTGTTGGCTGTAGAGAACAGAACCAATCGTTTGACCAGGCTATAGAAGCTCGTTATGAACAATTCCTTTCCAATCCTGCTAGATACACAGCATAACTTATCTTGCTATCAATTCTGGCTTTGCTACCGTTTGCGAAACTTCATCTTGTTCCGACGTGATCCACTTTTCATCGCCCGTAATTATTCGCTTTAGAAAAGGTTCGATTTCGTTCCGTTTTAGCAGTGATTCTTAATTATTTGCTATTAATTCATGCGGCATCCAAACATCGAACCAATGCAAGATGTATCTTTAACATCAAAATTATCAGATCGAAAGCGAGCAACCACCTCGCTGCTGTTTTTCTAGTTGGAGTAACGTTTCCGTAAACTTCACAAGTCTTTTCTTATCTTTTTATATTATTAAAGAAAAATATGACGAAAATGTTGCACAATTTCAGTTATTTTTGAACGCATATAACTTTTCGCAGAACAATGCGATTTTAATAATGTCTTCTAACGAAACAAAGCCTAAAATATCACCTTTCAAACAAGTTTTAGCTAGGCTACTTTGAAGTGTTATAACCAGAGATATTACATTTAAGAGCTATGTAGCGATAACTTTTAACCGAACTTTTTCGAGTACCCAATATTAATTATTATTAGTTCTTGGGAAGTAAATATATTTTATATTTTCGATATCGGGGATATATTAGGTGAGAGTTGAAGGCCATTCCGGAAATCCATATTAACAAATGTTTCAAAGATTAGAAAATTCGTTGGCATAAATGCATCAGGTGGGGAATTACTTTGAAGGCAATAAAATTGATTTGGACGGTCACAGAAGTGCTCTGATACTAGTAATACCGAGCGCTTAAAAAAAAAAAAAAACAATTTTAAAGGCATAAATAGTTTGTTTCTAAAGTTATCATCACAGAGTTTGATATTCCGAACATTTTTAGAGTTTCCAATAATAAATGAACTTAAAGATTTTTTTTTGTATGCTTATGTTATCCCTTAAGACATATGTTGTAGAAATTATTCATTTAGGCTCCTCTACAATATATAGTCAATAGAAACAGACGAATCTTTATAGATTAAAGATTGTTTCATCCGCTTAGCTGTTACCCTTACTTCACATACCCTTTATCCCTTTGTTGCAGTGTATAAAAACATGACCAAAAGCAAACATTTGAAAACTCAAAAGAAAGGTCCTTAACCCGCAGCCCACGGCAGCCGACTGCACGCACTCAAACACAAACACACAAACGAACGAACACACATGCACACAAAAGAGAGTCTCTCACATATGGAAACCTGCACGCAGACATAAACATAAATTGCAAGTGGAGGGCGTAGGGGAGAGAGTGTAGCCTGCCCCGCTAAATGAAGTGAGTGTCAACGCAAATGTAAACAATATAAATGTGGGGAATAAAAATGCATAAAGCATAAAGGCAAAGGAAAAGGCATAAAGCAAAGACAAAGAGCAGCAACGCAAAGGCAAAGGCAGAGAGCAACTGCAGCAGCGACAGCAGCAGCAGAAGCGTCTCTTGGCCAACGAAATGGGGTCACTGCTCCAGGCATTCGAACACACACACACACACACTCAGACATCCTCATACACACATATAATGCTTATGTGCTTTGGTCACACTTTTTTGAATTAATTGAGTATTTATTGAAATCGTTACGGCATTAAATACAAATGGATGCATTAGGGCGGATACATTTATTTCGGCTTAAAGGCTCTCAGCGATGATGTTGAGCGCCGCCAGGGGCGCTTTTATGTATTTATTTTTATTCTTTTTAACTATCTCTAAATGGACTCACCAACAACTGTCCAACCAGGAAAAGGAAAAGCTGCATTTCAACAAAAAATCTTCCTTGATTTATGCCGCATGCAATATGATTGACATAATTTAACCCTGTCAAATCCTTGTTGGCAAAGATATTTACCATCCTTGTGCAAATATTTCACAACGAATTCCAAACGCGAATTGCGCATTTTACGCGTTGACTGCAATTTGTCAAGTCCAAAATAAAAAACAAACAGAAAATCAATATCAAAATCGTATACCCAAAAATAAATACAAATATGAAACTAGTATATGAATATTGTAGTTGTGCATTTGTGTGTGTGTTAGTTTGTATATAACCAAATATATGGATTTGTTTTCTATATAAATCGAAATCGAAATTTGTTGATTTAATGCGCTATGTTCACAAATACTTTGCAATTTAGAGGCAAAATAAAATTTGATGGCCGTTTCGTTAGTATTTTTATGCCAATTGACGATTGAATTGATGGGAAATGTTATAATTTTTAATATCAAATATCTCCAGCCACCCCTGGGATAATATTATGAGAACGTGGGGGGTCATTATATTATATGACTGTGTATTCTGGGTGTAATGTGTGCCGGAAAATTTCAGCTTACTTGAATGTCTTATACTGTTTATCTGTCCACCTGGGTTTCATAATCCAACTCGATGGCTTATTTGGTTCGATAAGTACAACAACAACAAAATTTTTCCCTCAACGAAATTATAATTTTTATTAACATTTGACTCATGTGCCAATTGGTACAAAAAAGTGTTAACCTCAAATGAACTCAAGAATGTCTCTTAAGTTACCACTACTAAACATGATCAGCTTTCAATTTTTTTTCAAAGTCTTTTTAAAATACTTCCAAAATGGATTCTGACAATCTTAAACAAAAAATACAAATTTTCTGATATATAAATCTTAAAAATAATCTTAAACAAAAAATACAAATTTTCTGATATATTGACCCAAAAAGGTACCATGGATGTTACGCTCGGGAGCTCTAATTTTAATAAATATTGCTTAAATTGATTTGATTGACAAAAGGATAAATATTAAAATTTTGTGCGTCTTCATGCGAAATATGGAACATTTGCTTTTTTTAATTTTTATATCAGTTAGCCGGCCTTCGGCACGCTCGCTAGCTCGCTCGTCTAGATCTTTACTTTCTTCCAATGATTTATTTTTGTGGCGAATTCACGAAATTGCATAATGTGCAAATATTGATCTGATCATATGTATTTTATACAGAAATCAAAACATGAATTGTAAGCAAAAATCGCAGAGATTCCTTTCTTCTTAAGAAAACTTTCTTGGAAAGGAATAACTAAATCAATATTAATTTCTAAAATTGATGAAATTGTAAATTATCCTACCGAGTTTTTAAATTCACTTGATTTGCCAGGAATGTTAGGAGTGCAACCCTTATCTCTTAGGGGTATGAAAAATAGATGTGGCCGATTCTCAGACCTGCCCAATAAACACATAAAATTTCATGAGGATCGGTCTAGCCGCTTCGGAGGAGTATGTTCACACAAAAACCAATATTCACAAAAATGCGTATATCTCACGAACCAATTCACACAAACACATCCCAATAGGCTTAAAACCTCCGCATTGACCTCTAACACACGCAAAAATCAGATTTGAAATTCATCGACTCGTTCATGAGAACACCCATAGCACGTAAAACATAAGTTTCTTCTTATATACGTATAAAATTCAAGTTTCACAATGTTAGTTACCATACTCCTCCGAAACGGCTGGACCGATTTTCATGAAATTTTGTGTGCTTCAATAAATAAAATTTATAACGTTTATAATTTTTTTGTTTCCTTTCGACAAAAACTATTAACTAAAAAATATTAGTTAATCTGACAATGTACACAATGCCTACCTAAATTAAAAAAAAATTGTATTGGAAAATCAAATTGTCCTTTTTAGTATTTGCGTCGCAATTTTGTTATATTTTCTCAACCCTAAACAATCCTTGGACTTCCACGAACATTTCAAGACCAAAATTAGCCAAATCGGTTCAGCCGTTCGTGAGATCCTAAGCTTAGAACGAACATAACATTGTGACACGAGAATTTTATATATAAGATTTAAAAATTTAAATAAAAGAGCTTGAATGCCTACTTTGCTTTGGCTATTATTTTATAACTTAGAATTAAAACTAAATTAAGTCAATTGATTATCTAATTTTGTAAAAATTCTAATAAAATATCAAATTCTGAAAGATGTGTTCTCGGTCGCAAATGCTACTTAACGCAATACATTCAATACAACACATCTAAAAATTCTGCAATTCTGCACGAGTAAGAAGAGTTGGACACTTTTGCCTAATATTTTTTATCTTTGTAACACGTTAAAATTCAAGTACATCTGCATTTTTGCCATTTTGTTGGCATTGCTTACGTATGCCCGATAAAGTGAATACTCTAATTATTTTAAGTTAACAAAATCATTGCAATTGACAGGAAACAATGATTTTTTACTTTCAATTGCATAAAAAAAATTAATATGTTTCTTTTTTAGATGGCCACAAGACAAACAATGCTTTTGGAGTTGTTTTTAGTTTAGTAAAAATCATGCGAATTTTTTTCTAAAGACTCATACGCAGCATGCGAAAATTTCGCACGGTATGCTAAAATTTAAAAAATTACACTATTTTTTTATGTAGTGCATTTTGCCATTCCGAGTGCAATTTTTACATGCTGCGTATGAACTTTAAACAAAGAGGTTTTTTTTTTGACGACTAATAACAAGAAATAATAAAAATCATATACAAATTAAATATAGTGAAAAGAAAAAATAGTGTAAATAATAAAACAAATAAAAATTATAAAAATAAAATAGTGTTAATAAAACAAGTAATAATATGAATAAAAGTAAAACAAATAATAAAAATATTTAATATAATAATAAAAATAATGAATAACAAAAGCAAACGTTATAAAAATATTAAAAAATAAAGCAAATAATGAAAAATAGTAAAAATAACAAAAATAAGACAATTAAGAAAAATCTTACAATTTACAAAAATTGAAAAATTCATAAAAATGAAAAAAATAATAAAAGTAATAAAAATACTTAAAATATTAAATATGATAATAAAAAACCATCTTAAATTAACAAATTAAATATATTGAAAAGAAAAATATAGAAAATAAATTAAAAAAGTAGTAGAAACAATAAAACCAATAAAAATCATAAACACAAAAAAATAATACAAATAAAAAATATACTAAATAATAAAAATTCTAAAAATATTAAATATAATAATAAACTAATACAAATAATAATAATAAAAATAAGAAATAACCAATATAGAAATAATAAATATCATAAAAATAGAAAAATTCATAAAAATTAGGTATAATAATAATAATAAAAATAATAAAAATACTTAAGGGGCACACCTTGTGTGAAATTTTCAAAAAATAAATTTTTTTTTCCCTATTTATATAGGTTATACCTTTAAAAATAACATACAAATCGATATCTTAAATAGTTTTTGAGTTACAGCCATTTAAAAGAGTAGCCGCTCTTTAACAGTGAAAACGATCATTTTATCTTTAAGGGGCACACCTAGTGTGACAACCTAAAAAAATGCCACTTTTGAGAATTAAAAAAAAAAAAACTAGTGAATCCATCTATTTAAAATTTTGAGGGTATACTTATACATGTTTTGAGAATACACAGTAAAATTTTTGAAATAAAATATAAAATATTTTTGAAATGATGGAAATCATGAAAATAACAAATTCATGAAAAATAATAATGATAAAAATGTTAATAAAATAAAAAATGAAAATAATAAACGTAGTAAAAATAATACAAATATTGAAAATAGAAAAAATAACTAAAATTGAAAAATAAGACATGACAATTAAGGAAAACATGAAATTTAAAAAAAACAAAAGAAATGAAAAAAGACGTAAAAAATTCACACAAATCATAAAAAAATAATAAGGTCTAAAAAATTTATAAAAGCAATATAAGTGATTTAAATTATGCAAATAACAGTGAAGTCAGAAATTCGGGAGCCAAAGTAAGCTAGATTTGTGAAATAATTAATAAAATAATAAAAAATTTATTTTCTACTTGTCTAGTCTGTGTATTATTGTATTTTTATTTGCTTAATCAACAATCAAGAACAACAATTTTTTGTACTTAAATACTAATTCTGTTTATGAAGAAATTTACGATTTTAGTAAAAAAATAAATGGATTTTTAATTTTTTAATTTTAAGGGGTCCAGCCGAATCGTCTGAAATTTTGATATGTTGTGTTGTTCACAACATCAATGGCTATCGCCCGAACTACAATCATATTATTATTTCAATTATTTCGTATTTTTTTTTTAATTAAAAAACTAGAAAAAAATAACCCGATTTTTAGAGTGTCAAAGTCGAAATAGCTCCATTGCTCCATACTGATTAATAATTTTTTTGGTTTTTGTGTTTCAAATAAACAGAAGAGCTAAAATGGACAACACCGTCCAGGTCAAATTATTTGTGAGGGTCAACTTCAACGCCATTTTTAAAATTATTAAAATTTTGTTTTTTTATTTTTGTATATAAAAGTAGTTAAATAAAAAGCCTCAAAAATTTAAATGTCATTTTTCATTTATTTTATTGTCAAAAAAATTCCTAAAAATTCCAAAAATTTTTGAGCTCTAGACCACCGGGACCCCTTTAACAAGTTGTATATGAAAATTTTCTTATTCACTAACAAGATTTGGGACTTTTAAGTAGCCCGTAAAAAATTAATTGATACCTGCAGTGGGTATTATTAGTATTAGTTTTTCTTGCTTTTGGTTCTCCATTCTACAGTCATGAATAATGTAGCTTCTAGTGCTTGGATCCTTATGAAATAATAATGATCGCAAGATTACTTTAACAAAATTTAAGGAAAATAAATTTTTTTGTTATATTGTAAAAGCATAAAACCCTTTAAATGCTCTCAAGAAATAGAATCCAGTGGTATAATATTATATTATTTAGTATAGCTGCTTCTATAAATCGATAAAACTTCGATAAAACGAATTATGTTAAATTTAATATAAGAGATTTATAACCATAAGCAATTAGAAAAATTTATAAGTATATCTATTTGAAAATATGCTGGGTCGAGCTATAAAAAAAGTTAAAATACCAAAACTGTCAAATAATAAAAGCAAAATTAAATAAAAAAAAAAATTTTTCTCTTAACAAACCATGTACGAAAAAATATGTTTGACGATTGCTAAAATCGGATCCGCAAATTTAAAAACTTAAAAACTTTTAACTTTACAAATAAAATGCCTATAAATAACGGGATCATGTCAGTTTATTTTTGTTGAAAGCTAAGGGTCAATTCAGAATAAATTTGCTACGCAGAATCCAAATTCGGGTTCAGAGTTGGCCCATTTTGAGATATTTGAGTTAATGTACCCAAAAAACTTTTTTTCTCTCTAGTTGTATCGTTAAGTATCACTCTTACTCTTTAATTTGACAGTTCAAGCGATCCATTTTTTCCGCAAAGTTATATTACGCTGTTTTTCGGCTACATAACCTCGAATATCTCCAAATGGGACCAAATCTGAACACGACTGCGGATTCTACGCAAAATTACTAAAAAATTAACCCTTAGCTTTCCACGCCAGGAATTTATACGATACTTACGTCACTCAATTGACGGAAGGAAGGGAAGTTCCTTCCCGGAACTCCTTCACTAACACTTAAACTTTATGGAATGGTATTAATGGTCAAATTGAAGTTTTTTTTAGACTTTTTCAGGTAATTTTAAAAAATTTTCTCTCCGTACCTACCATCCCCTTACTTCAAGGAATATTATAAAAAAAGAATTAGCGAATTCGGTTCAGCTGCTTTCGAGTTTTGCGATTAGCAACAATTCCGGGATTCATTTTTATATTATAGATATAAATAAATTATTTTGTCCTGAAGATATATCTCATTTACTAACAAAAAATATTTGTTTATTTTTATTAGAATTATGTACTCAGATTAATGATCAAGAAGTATATAAAATGGCGACCATTTGAGTTTCTCCAAAGAATCATAATAATTCAGCGATTTCGCAAAAATCATAGCATACCCTTGGGGGCTACTTATTATTCGGATGTGAATAATTATATAACCAACTTAAAATCCTTATCTGATGTGTATAAACGAACTTTGAATTCGAAAAGGTAGCCCTCAAAACATTGTCTAACACTAGTAGATAAAAGAAGTCTTTTCGACTTCTT